>QNUK01000390.1:537500-664982 GCA_013621035.1 Clarias magur | reverse complement strand
GAATTAAAACTGTCATCTTGGCCGTTTCATGTCAGATGTCTTGTAAAGGTGTATAGAGGAAAAGTTAGAAAAATTCTGTCACTATTCAGTTACTTGGACCTGACTGAAATTAAGAAGACAACATGTATTATTTTTTATTTGTTTGTTTGTTTGCTTGCTTGCTTGCTTTTCTGTTTGTCGAGTAAAAATGCCATGAGACTCACTGACAAGTCTGTATTAGTCGTTCACATAAAATCTGATTTGGGGAAAGTTTTCATATTATATTATTATGATCCTTCTAAGAAGTCTGGCTAACATCTGGCTATATATATATATATATATATATATATATATATATATATATATATATATATATATATATATATGTGTGTGTGTGTGTGTGGAATGTTCAATTATTTCATTGTCTTTGAAGCAAAAACTATTTCAATATGTATTATTTTATTAACCTTTGATCATTCTTTGAGGTCACTGTGCGAGTGGAATGGACATTAGACAATTATTGTTTCTTGATCAAGAGTCTCCAGCCACATGAGTCTGGGAAACTACATTTTGGCTGCATATATCCTGTATAAATTTTACTGCATTCTCATTGTGCAATTCTAATATTTAACACATATAACAAATATAACAAATATGGGCAGGATTTTAAATAATCCAATGGTTTTCCTTGTTGTTAGTAGAACAACATAATTCTGTCCTCCATTTTCATTACATGATAGGTTTAATTGTTATACCACACACTTTCTCAACATACAGTACACATAACCCAAACCTCCCCGACTGCTGTCTGTTTCATGATTGACCGTATTGTGCAAAATCAGAGGATTTTGTCTAAGAACCTGTGCCAGTTTCAGTGACAATTTGCCCCCTAGTGGACAGAGATTGTAATCCTCCAGAGGTACAAAAGCTATACAGGCAAGAATAATTATACATCTATAGCTGCCATGTGTCAGGGGTTCCATTACTAAAGGTCTGTGTTAACCCCGCACCCCAGACATTGTAGGCCTGGGCCATACTTATTGATAGCATATCTTTTTACACACACAAACACACACACAGCTGGGGTTCTGTTTAGTTTCATGTGTCCTAAGGGAACAAAGAGTGTAGCATCTGCATCTGGGTATATCAGATTATGCCTCACACACACGCACACACACACACACACACACACACGCACACACGCACACACACACGCACAAGTAAACCCCTTTGTACAGCAAATTTATTTGTGAAGAGGAACATGGAATAATCAACAAACGCTACAAGTCATCCTTTTACAAAAACTCCAATTCAACAATCCACTTTCTTCCAAACATGTGCCCTGGTTTATGCTGCTCAATCAAGTGTCCTCATTAATGTCCTGTCCAGTGAAAGGATTGAACATGATTTGTAACACCACAATGCTTTATCAGGCTTAACCATGTGCTGGACCTTTCCATACATCTGTCACAGCACAGGACACACAAAGCTATTCAATACATCATGGTGAAACCTGTGCAGGACACAATCGTTAGTGGCCTCGCTAGTCAGGAAAACAGATCAGCAGAAACAGATGAACGTGTTCAAAATTAATACATTGCAGGAAAATGAATGAATGCATATGGATATAGTATATAATTATACTATATATTATAAAAGATACAAAAGATAAATATTATTATAGCTTATCTAACACCAGATAACTATAATAACTATAATTCGATTTTAATTAATATAAATGTTATAATATTATACATTTATCATAAGCACCTTTAGCAGGAATGTGCAAATAAATGTGAGCTATTCATTTAGCTGACGATTTTGGTAAAGTGCATGTTTTCTTTGGGATTTATTTCCCCCCAGTAACAAACAATGCTCTGTCCAAAATGTCACTTACTCTGACTCACCTTGTGGGTTCTTGTCCGCAGTCAAATCACAGCTGTGTTTCAGTGTTCAGTATAACCACACTCCTTCTCATGTGTCATTACTTATAATTATATAACTCTATACAATAACTATAATCACTGCAGAAATGTATGACTAAATACAGTAAATAGAGTACATAACAACACAAACATTGAGTCAATTATAATATAGAATATTATATACAGTACATATTCACCTACATGACATGTACATTTGTGGCGGTCCAAAATTCTGTGACCAGCAATGTTTCATTATCTGGTCCAGTACAGTACACTTTACATGTAATAATATCATTATACTGTATAACTCTATAATACATAAACTACATTAACATGAAACATACAGTATACTGTATGTAATATATAACAACTATGCAGCAGGTAGCTGTTAAACATATTTACACAAAATATATAACTATATAATACATGACTACATTAGCTATTGCTGATTATATACAGTAATATATAGTATACCTACATAGTTGCAGATAACTATAAATAGCTACATGAGCTCTATATCATTTTACAAACGTATAGTGTTAAAGCTACTGCAAAAAGCTATTCAAATACATAAACTCAATTTGCTGTGGCAAGGATAAGGTGTGTTCCTACCTTTGATGAGCGTCCCCGTCACCAGTTTGTGCACAGAGACAGCAAACTTCACTAGTCCATGTTTACAGTGTTTAGCACAGGCAGACATCTTCACCCGCAAACAGGATCGCCGACAGTCAGAGGTCAAGGCTAGGCCCACAAGCGGTGTTCTAGAAGATCAATTTAGTCCAAAAGTGAAGAGTAGCATTGACCTAATCCGCAAGGTCAGGGCATAAGGAAATGTTAAGAGAGTAAATATAAAAAGATTAAAAAGTATTTTTTTTAAATGAGAATAAAAGTCTAAACTGAAGAAAGAGAATTTGTGTAATGTGTAATATTTCTGTAAAAGAGTCGATCTTCCAGTACCTCAGGTGAAAAGACCAAAAAACAAAAATTCTCTATTTGTTTCTCGGTGACCAGAGGGCACAAAGGTAAGCCAAAAGTCAAACTTTTTTCAGTTAAAAGTGCAAAGAGGAATAAACCGTGGAGTTCCAGAGAGGAAAAAGCGAAGAGAAACGTCCAAATGTCCAACAGGATATTTGAATATAGATTTCTTCTCTTTTTATCTTTGTTGGTCTCTGTCCCTGCTCTCTTTCCGACTCTCTCTGTGTCGCAGTGTTCCAATTTCAGTACTGCTGTGTGTCGACAGCTCCCTCTGAGGAAAGACAGCCCACTACTGATGCTCCTGCCTGCTGATATATGTTCTCTCCCTTTTTCTCTCCCTCGCTCTCTTTCTCCCTTGTGCTTCTCTGCTTCCTCTTCTTTCGTCACTTTCTTTTCATTCTATTTTCATCAACTTTATCAAGTTTATTATGTGTCCTACACGCAGGAATTTAATAAAGTATCCAACATTCACACCAATACATTCTCTCACTGTCTCATCTGGTCATGTCTATTTCTCATGTTACTTCTAATTACATACCCCCTGTTTCCTGCTCTTCCTCTGCCTCTTTAGCATTCTGTATTTTACTACCACTTTTACTAGCCACAGTTCATTTGTCCTCTCAGCTCACAGTATTAACTCATCTCGAAAGAGCAATCTCATCAAAAACACAAAATGAAATACGGCTCAGCCAAAGTTGTTAAAGCAAATAAGAGTGATGCTAAAACAAGCTCAGCATGCTGTGTGAAAGGAAATATTTCTGTAATATTTATATGTAAGCAAATTTTTTGCCTCAAAAGCGAAATCAGCAAACAGGTACACTAAGGACTCTATGAAAGACACAATTATTCTTATGTGAATCATTTCTTATGCACTGTATACTTACTGTACATACAGGCTGATATATGGAAAGTGTCATTTTGTTTGCAAGGAGGGCATAAGAAAAAAACATCAAAATTATATTTTCAGAATATTCAAAAGAGAATTCTGTGATATAGTAATTAAGAGGAATCCCTCCGAATTTCCCAACTACCACTAAAAATAACTTGTGTGGCTTACTGATGAAGGACCAGGACTGTACTTATTAACATATTTTTCCCTCAAACATAAAATTCTCTAAATTTTACTCACTGCAGACTGATTGCCTATTTAGTATGCATTCAGCATTGTTTTACAATGAAGAAAAGATTAGAAAATCAGGATTACCATGGAATTAGAAAGTTGATTGGTAGTATCTTTAAAGTAAATCAATTCAAAAAGTAGTATCAATTAACAAAATTGAAGTACATGAACATAAGATCAAAATCTAATTATAATTTGGAGTGACCATCATTTGCATGCAAAACAGCATCAATGCTTCTAGATACACTCGCTCACAGTTTTTGAAGGAAAACGGCAGGTGGGGTGTTTAACTCTATTTCAAGATATGCAGACCCAAACTTGCAAGGAAGCTCTATCATGCTTTATTGTTGCCTTAAGACATGAATTATTGTACAGCTCTCCAGCCCTTTGGCAAACAATCTGCCTCCTGCTACAGCCATATATTTTGACTCGACTCATCAGTCGAGAGCATATTTTTTGCCATTCCAGGTTTCCATTTTTTCATGCACAGTTGAGTTACTTAGCCTTGTTTCCACATCGGCGGTATGGCTTTTGGGGTGCATTCCTTTCTTGAAGTTTACTTCTGACCAGACTCCACCAGACACCAGGGTTGCACCTGGGTCCCAGTGAATTCTGACAGTTCTGTGTTGTGGGCACTGCTGGCTCTCTTCTGATGTCGAAAGGAAGTAAGCATGGTGTGTCTTTCATCTGCTGCATTAAGTTTCCTTAGCCAACCGCTGAGTCTACACTCCTCAACATTGCCCATTTCTTTGTGTTTGTTCAAAATAGATTGAACAGCACAATTTGAAGCAGTCTGCTTTGAAATCATTGCCTGGTAGTGACCTTGCTGATGAGGTATACAGTAACTACCTTCATCTTGTTGCTGTGCTGAGTCTTGCCATTGTGCATGACCAGTCTTCCATAACCTCACCTAAGTAGCGGAGTATCAGTTGTAAGCCTCCTACACAGCTGGTTCTATTGAGTTGATTATTGTATTTCAACCTACATATGGAACTGATGATCATAGCACCTGCTTGGTTTAATTTGTTAATCATACACCTGACTGATCCTACAAAATCCCTGTGTAAGACTTGAAGCCAAAGGGTAGTCATACCAAAGATTTGGTTTGATTTAGAATGTATTTTATGTTTGCTCACTTTGCATTTTGTAAATTGACAAAAACAAATAAACCGTATATTTTTGAAACGTTTCTTATATTTCAGAATTAATTCACATATGCCTATATGTATCAATATCATCTGAACATAGTGGATCTTATTATTAGGCAAATGTACAACCTCAGAAAAAGCACCTCCTTAATGCTTCTACAGGATTTAAGAGGGTAGGTTGCAACCAGGTGCTGCTAATCATCAGCCCTTGATAAATGGATCATCAGCATATATAAGTAGCCGTCTTGGCAGTTTGTTAGTCTGGAGCAATAAAATGTGCGTTCACACAATGCTAAGAGGGAAAGACATTAGCAATGGGCTTAGAGAAGGAACTGGTGTTGAACATCAATCTGTAAAACATGTAAAATAATTTATTAAACTATTTCCAAACAGTTTGAAATTCATCATTATACAGTCAGAAAGATTATTCACAAATGATAAGCATTCAAGACTCAACATTCCCAAGAGTGAACATGCCAGCAAATTCACTCCAATGTTTTTTTTGTATTTCAGATACTGTGGGGAAAATAAGTATTTGGCACATCAGCATTTTTATCAATAAGGAGATTTCTAAGTGGGCTATTGACACAAGATTTCCACCAAATGTAGCCATCAAGCCAAATATTGAATTCATACAAAGAAATCAAAATATTTAAGTATTCACAATATTTAATATTGTTAAATATTCACAATATTTAATGACACAGGGAATAAGTATTGAACACATGAAGATAACAAGGTGCAAAATGGCATAGAAAGTCAGGAGATCACCTGAAATCTGTCGGTATTCAGAGAGAAACCCTGCCCCCTATCAGTACTAATTGATATCAGCTGCTTTAGTCCTAATTGATGGCCTATAAAGGCTTCTCATTACCCAGGAGGCACACAGGAAAGACTTCATGATGGGTAAAAGCAAAGAACTCTCCCAAGACCTTCGTGATCTTATCGTTGAAAAGCATTCTGGTGGTAATGGTTATAGGCGCATTTCCAAAATGCTGAATGTTCCTGTGAGCACTGTGAGAAATGGAAAGAGCATGAGTTCACCATAAACTGGCCATGATCAAGTGCTCCATATAAGAGCCCTGTCTGAGGAGTCCAAAGAATAATCAGGAGAGTTATCCAAGGGTCAAAAACCACTCGGGCAGAACTTCAGGAAGACCTTGCATCAGCAGGTACTGTTGTTTCCAAGAACACTATAAGCAATGCACCGAACCGCCATGGCATCCATGCACGCTCACCAAGACTCCATTGCAGAACAAAAAGCATGTTGAGGCTTGGTTAAATTTAGCAAAACAGCATTTGGAGAAGACTTTGGATTATTGGGAGACTATAGTATGGTCAGATGAAAGCAAAATTGAACTTTTTGGCAGTCATTCTACACAACATGTTTGGAGAAGAAATGGCAATGCCCAACACCCCAAGAACACCATACCAACAGTTAAGTTTAGGGGTGGAAGCATCATGGTTTGGGGCTGCAAGGGGTACTGGCAGACTTCATATTATTGAAGGCAGGATGAATGGAGAAATGTACCGGGACATTCTGGATAAAAATCTGCTGTCATCTACCAGAAAGCTGAAAATGAAAAGAGGGTGGACATTTCAGTAAGACAATGATCCCAAACACAAGGCCAAGGAAACAATGAAGTGGTTTCAAAGAAAGAAAATCAAGTTGCTTGAATGGCCCAGTCAATTACCTGACCTAAATCCCATAGAACATCTATGGCGAGAACTGAAGATCAAAGTTCATAAAAAAGGAACCTTCAAGATTTAAAGACCATTTGTATGGAAGAATGGGCCAGAATCACTCCTTAGCAATGCAGACGACTGGTCTCTCCATACAAGAGGCGTCCAGAAGCTGTAATCACCAACAAAGGCCTTTCTACAAAGTATTAAATAAAGTGTGTTCAATACTTATTCACTGTGTCATTTCACTTTATTCATTATGACTCAACTTGTATACTTAAACGTTCTGATTTCTTTGTATGAATTCAATATTTGGCTTGATTGCTACATTTGGTGGAATTTTTGTGTCAATAGCCCACTTAGAAATCCCCTTACTGAAATGGTGATGTGTCAAATACTTATTTTCCCTGCTGTAGATAGATAGATTGTAACATATAAATGAATACAGTATTGCAGATGTTCCATAATAAAAAAGAATGCAAACTGGCAATTCAAAATAAGAAAATGTGTAATTAAATGTGCAAATTGTCAGTGTATGTACAGTATGTGTGCATAAAGTGACAGCGAGTATTGTCATTACTGTATGTCGTCTGTCCCATAGAGGTGAGTCATTGTACAGTGCAATGGCGAATGGTAGGAACGATTTCCTGAGCCGTTCTTTGTGACAGTGAAGCTTGATCAGTCTGTTAGAGAATAAACTCCGCTGCCTCTGCATGGGATCATGTAGTGGGTGGGATGGATTTTCCATGATTGACAGGAGTTTGTTCAGTGATCTGTTGTCCCTCACTGTCTCCAGCCTGTCAAGTTTGTGTCCAAATATGTATTCACCCTTGCGGCTGATTTTATTTATCTTACCTGCATCCCTGGCACTGATGCGGCTCCCCCAGTAGACCACAGCACTATAAAGGGCCCTAGCCACAACACACTGATAAAACATTTTCAGCATCCTGCTGCATACTGTACATTGAAGGACCTGAGCTTTCTCAGGAAATAAAGTCTGCTCAACCTCTTTTTATACACAGCATCTGTGTTTGTACTCCAGCCCAATCTGCTGTTCTAGTGAACACCCAAGTACCGGTGAGCTACATCTCAGTCCCTAGAGGCCTCATTGACCCTGTTAAATGTTAAAGTCCATGACAACACAATTAGAAGAAGACTGAATAAGTAGAGTTTGTTGGAAGCATTGCCAGGAGAAAGTCTCTTCTGTCTAAAAAGAACATGGAAGCATAACTGGTCATAACACGGTCATACAGGAAACAACTACTTCAAGTTATTGCTGCTAAAGGTGGGTCAACCTATTGAATCATGGAGTAGTCAGTAAAGCCCAGATTTTTTTGTGTGTGTGTTAAGTAATGGCACAAATCAAATTGTTTTTGTTCAACTGACAATGTATTTGCCTAATACTGAGACCCACTACAATTATTCTTATGTTTTTGCACAGAAATACATACTCATGCTTTGATTATGTTTTTCTAGTAAGTCACTGCAGCAACTTCGCATAAATATAATTTTCGATTATTTTCTAAAATCTGCATAAATTTATCACTGTTTTGTTCATGATCCCATTCAGTAGCACTAAGCTAGTGCTACTCAAGACATATGAAGCAAGGCCCTTAATCCTCTACTGTAAACGGTTGTACAGGAGGAGTACTCACTTTCTAAGAGAAAGCAATGCTTCAGGGATTTTTTTTGACAGGTAAAACAACATAAGGAGCATATTTGTTCACATCTTTGTAAACACAAACTGTAACTACTCAATACCTACCAGTTTATTCTCAACGAACTCGCATTCACAGCTGACACCATTCCCTTGTTACCACATTTTCATAAAGAAATGTTGCAATGCTGATTTTGTGATTTGAAAGTAATTGATGATAGATGTGTAATTTCTAGACCACAATTAAAATATTTGTGTGTATTATATTTCAAATTGGCAGCACGGTGGATTAGTGGTTAGCACTGTAGGATTCCCTTTCCGAAGTTGAGAGTTTGATTCCCCCTTGGGTCTGTATGCTTGTCCGTCCGTGCTTTCTTTGATTTCCTTCCACAGTCCAAAGAGATGAAGATTAAGATAGTGTTCCCAAATTATCTGTAGCCTGTGAATGAGTGTGTGGTGTGTGCATGAGTACCCTGCAATGGTTTGGGACCCTGTCCAGGGTGTACCCCACCTTGTGCCTACAGTTTCCTGGCACAGAGGCTTCCTGTGACTGTGTAGGAAAAGCCGTATGGAATGAATGAATGAATTAATTAATATTTAAAATTGTTAATATTTCAGGCCCAGCACAGGTTTAAATATCAGCACATACCCCAGGCAGGGCATACACACGTGGACAAAATTGTTGGTACTGTCACGTTTCTGGGTGCGAAGCATAAACGCAAGAGGATCCAGGTGGTTCAGGGAAACGATGATTTTTATTTAACATAAACTTAGGGAAAACATTACAAACAAAACAGATATACTTTAAATAAAACGAAACCAAAACACGAATAACGACACGAGACATACTCCTTAGACTTATTGTAACAAATGCAAGCCAAAAACTAGAACTTAAACACACCTTTTATAATGAAATTAATTATCAACTCGGATCAGGTGCGCGCCCACGTGACCTGACCGAGTTGCGAACTGGGACATGAAGTAAATAACTGAAACTTAAAAGAACTACACAAAAACGTCTTAGGGCGCTTTGGCGCCCTCTAGGGGTTATCCCTGACATAACCCCCCCTCAAAGGGCGCAACTCCGGGGCGCCACAGGAGGTCCAGGGCATCCCCCCCAGGGTCCAATGTCCGCCCCTCTCACCCAGAGGCTGGCACCTAAGTCCTGTGGGCCAGGTGTCTTCATGCCCCCGTTGAAGCAGGGCGGGGGAGACGGAGGAAGCCCGCCATCCTCGTTGACGTAGGGCGGCGGAAAGAGAGGAAGCTCGCTGTCCTCGGCGGCGCATGAAGGCGGCGGCGGAGGAAGAGGATGGAGCTCGCTGACCTCGGCGGCGCATGAAGGCGGCGGCGGAGGAAGAGGATGGAGCTCGTGATCCTCAACGTCGCATGAAGGTGGCGGCGGAGGAAGAGGATGGAGCTCGCTGACCTCGGCGGCGCATGAAGGCGGCGGCGGAGGAAAAGGAAGCTCGCTGTCCTCGGCGGCACATGAAGGCGACGGCGGAGGAAGAGGAAGCTCGCTGTCCTCGGCGGCACATGAGGGCGACGACGGAGGAAGAGGATGGAGCTCGTGATCCTCAACGTCGCATGAAGGCGGCGGCGGAGGAAGAGGAAGCTCGCTAACCTCGGCAGCGCATGAAGGCGACGGCGGAGGAAGAGGAAGCTCGCTGTCCTCGACGGCACATGAAGAGGATGGAGCTCGTGATCCTCAACGTCGCATGAAGGCGGCGGCGGAGGAAGAGGAAGCTCGCTAACCTCGGCGGCGCATGAAGGCGGCGGCGGAGGAAGAGGATGGAGCTCGTGATCCTCAACGTCGCATGAAGGCGGCGGCGGAGGAAGAGGAAGCTCGCTGTCCTCGGCGGCGCATGAAGGCGGCGGCGGAGAAAGAGGATGGAGCTCGTGATCCTCAGCGGCGCGTGAAGGCGGCGGCGGAGGAAGAGGATGGAGCTCGTGATCCTCAGCGGCGCGTGAAGGCGGCGGCGGAGGAAGAGGAAGCTCGCTGACCTCGGCAGCGCATGACAGCGGCGGCAGAGGAAGAGGATGGAGCTCGTGATCCCCGACGTCGCATGAAGGTGGCGGCGGAGGAAGAGGAAGCTCGCTGTCCTCGGCGGCGCATGAAGGCGGCGGCGGAGGAAGAGGAAGCTCGCCGTCCACGAAGGCACTGTGCAGCGACGGAAGCTCGCCGTCCACGAAGGCACTGTGCAGCGACGGAAGCTCGCCGTCCACGAGGGCACAGTGCTGCGTCGGAAGCTCGCCGTCCACGAGGGCACAGTGCTGCGTCGGAAGCTCGCCGTCCACGAGGGCACAGTGCTGCGTCGGAAGCTCGCCGTCCACGAGGGCACAGTGCTGCGTCGGAAGCTCGCCGTCCACGAGGGCACAGTGCTGCGTCGGAAGCTCGCCGTCCACGAGGGCACAGTGCTGCGTCGGAAGCTCGCCGTCCACGAGGGCACAGTGCTGCGTCGGAAGCTCGCCGTCCACGAGGGCACAGTGCTGCGTCGGAAGCTCGCCCTCCTCTTCACCGCGGTGCAGCGGCGGCAGCTCGCTGTGCTCAGTGGCACGGTGCAGCTGTGCTAGTAGCCCTTGGAGCACGGACACCTGCTCCCGCAGATCACGAATGCGCTCTTCGTTACTCAGAGCGGACCGCCGAAAGCTGCTCCAATTACTCTGGGACGCTGCTCCCAGCTGCACGTCCCACTCACACTCCGCTCTTCTGCCGCTACGCCGTTTGGTTCTCCTCCTGCTTTCCGCGTCGGTTTCCCAAACTCCAAACATCGTTGGCGCCCTCTAGGGGTTATCCCTGACAGGTACCCTTCGGTCAATGAAAGAAAAACTCACAATGGTATGTAAATAACATAAATAACTTTAATCTGACAGAAGTAATCATTTTAAAAAATACTATGAATGTTAACCAATGAAAGTCAGACACTGCTTTTCAACCATGCTTCAACAGAATTATTTAAAAAAATAAACTCATGGAACAGGCCTGGACAAAAATGATGGTACCCCTAGAAAATACTGAAAGTAATGTGACCAAAGGGACATGTTAATTCAAGGTGTGTCCACTAATTAACATCACAGGTGTCTACAATCTTGTAATCAGTCAGTGGGCCTATATATAGGGCTCCAGGTAGTCACTGTGTTGTTTGGTGACATGGTATGTACCACACTCAACATGGACCAGAGGAAGCGAAGGAAAGAGTTGTCTCAGGGGATTCGAAAGAAAATTATAGACAAGCATGTTAAAGGTAAAGGCTATAAGACCATTTCCAAGCAGCTAGATGTTCCTGTGACTACAGTTGCACATATTATTCAGAAATTTAAGATCCATGGGACTGTAGCCAACCTCCCTGGACGTGGCCGCAAGAGGAAAATTCATGACAAATCAAAGAGACGGATAATCAGAATGCTAACAAAAGAGCCCAAAAAGACTTCTAAAGAGATCCAAGGTGAACTTCATGCTCAAGGAACATCAGTGTCAGATCGCACCATCCATCGTTGTTTGAGCCAAAGTGGACTACATGGGAGACGACCAAGGAGGACACCATTGTTGAAAACAAATCATAAAAAAGCCAGACTGGAATATGCCAAACTACATGTTGACAAGCCACAAAGCTTCTGGGAGAATGTCCTATGGACAGATGAGACAAAAATTTAACTTTTTGCCAAGGCACATCAGCTCTATGTTCACAGATGGAAAAATGAAGCATATCAAGAAAAGAACACTGTCCCTACTGTGAAACATGGAGGAGGCTCTGTTATGTTCTGGGGCTGCTTTGCTGCATCTGGCACAGGGTGTCTTGAATCTGTGCAGGGTACAATGAAATCTCAAGACTATCAAGGGGTTCTAGAGAGAAATGTGCTGTCCAGTGTCAGAAAGCTGGGTCTCAGTCGCAGGTCATGGGTCTTGCAACAGGACAATGACCCAAAACACACAGCTAAAACACCAGAATGGCTAAGAGGAAAACATTGGACTATTCTAAAGTGGCCTTCTATGAGCCCTGACCTCAATCCTATTGAGCATCTTTGGAAGGAGCTGAAACATGCTGTCTGGAAAAGGCACCCTTCAAACCGGAAACAACTGGAGCAGCTTGCTCATGAGGAGTGGGCCAAAATCCCTGCAGAGAGGTGCAGAAGTCTCATTGACAGTTACAGGAATCGTTTGATTGCAGTGATTGCCTCAAAAGGTTGTGCAACAAACTATTAAGTTAGGGGTACCATCATTTTTGTCCAGGCCTGTTCCATGAGTTCATTTTTTTTTTATAATTCCGTTGAAGCATGGTTGAAAAGCAATGTCTGACTTTCATTGGTTAACATTCATAGAATTCTTATTTATTATTACTTTTGTCAGATTAAAGTTATTTCTGTGACCATTGTGAGTTTTTCTTTCATTGACCGAAGGAGTCAAGGAGTCAAAGTCAAGAATTTTGTCCACGTGTGTAACTATGTACAAGTTTATATTCAGAGGTGTGTTGATGTAGGCTGGCTTGTGAACCTTGCAGTTATATCTCATAAGCTGAATATCTTGCCTTGTGTTTATGACAGAATGGACTTGGAATTGTCGTGGAGCATTTACTGCGTATATGCATACATGCGCTTATGTGTCTGAGGTGTTGTAATAGGAATTAAATGGTAAAATCTAGCAAATTAATAGAAAATCCCATGTTTAAGAGCACTCTTGCTGAAAATTCAAACAACCACATAGCTCTAGTAATAAAAAAAAAATTCTGGAGCCACCCTTGAATCAGCACTATATATCTCTGAAGATACAATATTTTCCTGACCAGTTCATGACCTTTATAAATTTTGTCACAAGATTACTTTACTTTGCTTTGTTCACTATCCCAGATTTGCCTATTAAAGGTCTCATATTTTATTATTTCTTAACAAGTTAAGATATGTCTCCCTAATTATGTGTGTGAATGCGCCAATGGAAAACCCCTTCAGATAATGCATTTTATACCTTAAATTCCTTTTATTTTATTCCACCATTTCAGTGCCTTTGTAAAGAAGCTACTGATGAGCATTGCTACACCAGGGATCAGGAGAGCTGAGCTACTGTACCAGCTGGTGAAGGTTTTCCTTTATACAAGGTCACAATGAGAAAATCTATTTGGCTTGTTTTAACTTGAGGGATATAAAAAAATTGTTTCCTTACATTTTTGTTGGTACATGCACTCTGTTTTATAATTGAAAAACTCTTCTCAACAGAGATGCTAAAATATTGATCAACACTTCTGTTTCTAAACCAGGAATTGTTATGGGCCCATATCTCAAAATTCTGAGCTTATATTTAAAATATTGTCAACATAACTCAATCAGAAAGTAAATCAGAAAGACATATTATGGAGCATGATAATCTTCAGGTGAGCACATGAACTGTTAAATGTCCAAAATGATTAAATGACCATCCAGTTCAGCGTTGATAATCCCATTTTAGAGTGCTTTCACATACTTTTATCATTAAGCACGTGATTTATATGTAATCATATTACAAGCCAGGTTGGATTACAGCCACATAAAAAGAAATTAGCCAGTAACTGCCATAGTGAGTTTTCACAATTTCAGAAAATCACTGCATGACGTTGAGTGGTTGTTTTAACGCCCAACCGGTCCACTCACAGCTTTGGATGTAAGTGGAATAAAAAGGACTGCACAATAGGATCCTCATTGTCTATACTGCCTTATCCTGTTTACAACATTATGGGGGGCCTGGAGCCTATACCAGAAGACTTAGGGTACAAGGTGGAATAATGTGCCAATACATCACGCTGCGATTAATCTGCATGTCTTTGGACTGTGGAAGGAAACCGGAGTACCCGGAGAAAACCCACCAAGCACAGGGAGAACACGCAAACTCCACGCACATAGACCTGAGGGGGGAATCCAGTTCAGACCCTGGATGTGCAGTGCCACAATGCTGACCACTAACTCACTGTGTTATCAGCAAACATCCTCCTCCTCATCCTAATCTTAATCATTTGGATTGCATTGTGTTCTAGGTGTTAAGTTCATGAAGCCACATTTTTTAAATGCATTATGGATGACAGATTACAGTGTGTTCTATTGTTTGTTGTTGTTCTGTTTTCTTGGTTTTTTGTTTTTCATTTAATGCACAGGTCTGGACTTTGGTTGAAATTATGCCAATTAGGTTGGAATTGTGCCAATGGACTAAGCAAAATCACTCATAATTATTTGTTTGTATGTCAGCAGTCCATCTATTGTATGTACTCTAAGTTTCACAAGAAGGATCAGTCTTGAAAATTTGGAGGTTTTTGTATTATAAAGAGAAATGTAGGTCTGGCAAAAGGGGACGGATTAGAGAGAGAGAGAGAGAGAGAGAGAGCCCTGCTGGGTGGTAAACAGCTTCTCTCACTGTAAGCACATTTCTGCTTTGCTGCTGCTTGAGTTTATGCGATTGGAACAGTCAGCTTGATCGATTCCCAAGCACCGAAACCTAGACAGGTAATCACAGACCAGGATATTGCTACAGTATCACACCCAGAATGAGAGGGTTCTGGCTATCACTTTATGTTACAATTCTCTTAACCTACATTATTTTCCTCATTAAATTTACATTAACAAACAATGAATATGATTGTTACAAAAATAACTCTTCATATTGAAATAAAGACAGCATTTGTGCCATTTAACAGCCACAAAGATTTCCTAAGGTGTTAAATTGGTTCGTACAGTATGTTGGTCAGGGTATGCATAGTTTTATTATTTGATGCTATGAATGTTCTTTAATGCAGATGTTGAATATTTGTCCTGTTTGACTCAGTACTTAAAATAATTACAAGTGTTAATTATTGTTACTTATGTGAACTGAATGCTTTCTGTTTGGGATTTTTTTTACATCAAAGGAGAACTTAGAGATCTAATTTAGGAAACAAATTATGAGAGAAATTACAAGAAAGCACGAGAGAGAGAGAGAGAGAGAGAGAGAGAGAGCATTAATACATTTGCATAAATATGCAGTTATGCAGATGTGTATAATGAGGTATTGGGGCGTGCATATTTACACATGTATCAGAGCTGAAAGTACAATTTTAGTGCTCTAATTGCATTGTTTTGTTATATTACCAGCCAATGTTATTTAGAGTGTAATGAATTTAATTTCTGAGACGTGGATAATGTCGATTAGCCGAATTTGTCTGCAGTGATTAAAATGGGGAGGGCCAAAATGAAGTATTAAAAGAAGCAATAGAATAAAGTGAGTGGGGGAGGCACATCAAAGAGGGGATATCTGAAAATAATTTAATATGTAGAGTGTGTGTGTGTGTGTGTGTGTGTGTGTGTGTGTGTGTGTGTGTGTGTGTGTGTGTGTGTGCATGTGTGTGCGTGTGTGCGTGTGTGCATGTGTGTGCGTGTGTGCGTGTGTGTGTGTGCGTGTGTGTGTGTGCATGTGTGTGTGCCAGAGAAGGCTGGCAATCGTAAACAATGTGAGATAGGTGTCTCTAAATTTAGAGGTGGACAGATAGAAAGAGGATAAAACCCTGCAGGGAGGTGAGGCACAGTGGAAGAAAACAAAACAAAACCAATCACATTACTCACAAGTAGATAAAAGAGAAAGAGAAACGGAGGGAAAAGTGACAACTCTTTTCAGAGTTTGAAAGAGGGTGACTGACCAGCATTCACAAGCACAGGATCTTAAAGTAAAAGAAAATGGGATTCATGGGTTAGTCTGGCTGTCATGATAAGTCTTGCTTAAATTCAGTTTTAAAGGAGTAAACCTTTTAAAATTTTAACAAAAACACACACAACATATTATTTTTTATTATTATTATCATAGTTTTTATTATATTATTATTATAATCATTATTTTGTTTTTGGTGCATGGGCATTGATGGCTCATGCGAATGAAGTACAAAAGTCAAACAACAACAACCTCTCTGGTGCACCTCCTCTGCTCTATTTTTTGTTTTTGTTGTTGTTGCTGTGGTTGTTTATTCTCCATTTTACTCCTCCCCATTTTAAGCATTGCAGAGAAGGTTGGCTAGTCTATATCATCCACATCCACAACGTAATCAATAAATTAGCCTAGATTTGACAACAATCATGTCAAGTTTCTGGTTCATAAAACTACTATACAACATAAAAAAGCAGTGATTTGAGCTTAAGCTGTGTGAAACAAGCTGTGCCTACTACTGCCTTACTACAGCGTTACCTCGGCATACGAATTTAATCCGTTCCGGAGTTCTTAAGGCAAAATTTTGTATTGTGAAACATATTTTCCGATAGGAGATAATGTCAATTCAGATAATCAGTCCAAGCCACAATAATATTACCACTACTTTAATTATTTTATTTATTTATATAAAATGATATATAGTCATATTTTATGCACTGCAGTGTTTTTGTTTGTTTGTTTGTTTGTTTGTTTAATGCACATTTGGATTTGGTCTATTGAGTGTTGTTTGTGTGTCTTTTGTGTTCTTAGGTTTTGTTAACACAAGCAAACAAGGTACTGTAAAAGTCTAGTGTTTGTGTAATCTCGGTTAATACGAGCATTACAAACATTCTTGGGACCCATGGTGCTATGTCTTCATTTTAAAAAAGGAATAAATGTTTATATATTTATATATAAACATTTTATATGTAATATGTACTCGATTTGTTGTTACAGTAGTTCACTGACGCAAAAACGTTTTGAGCACGTAGTCTTCACATTCTATATACATGTACTGTACTCCTGTTGTCTTAAGGGTCAAAAAATATCTTCCTTCATTCAACCTCTAAAATAAAGCAATGGCAACCAGTGGCGCCCCCCCTTAAAGTTAGGCAGAGAGGAATGCTCCTTTAACATGTAATTATTTAACATAATACTTATTTATTTATTATTTTAATGATGAAATAAGGTCATTTACTCACAATATTCCGCTGTATTTCTTAATATAATTTATTTGCAATTAAAAAAAATCTAAACTGTATTTCGTTCATTTGTGTTCGTGTACGCCGGGCGCCGGACAAACGAGTGTCTACGTAGGCACGTACGTTTTTGAAAAGCATGTGACTTCAGACTGATTGGATTTTGTCAAATCATCCTTCGCGCGCAGCACTGTGAAGGTGATCCCTGAACCCTCCCACTTTTGTTCTTAGCGAATCAATATTGTTTTTAAATATTTGGGCTCATGTGATTGGACCGTTCTCAACGAGTCTTTTCCAGCACTTCTTATGGCAAGCGGAGTTGGCTGACGTGAGTCATGTGAGTAATGCCTTTATTTTATGCTAGTAGTAATGACGCTTAATCACCTGATAAATGGTTGTTTACAGGCGAGCATTAAAAGTTAAATTTTAATTTAGTTTGCGCCCCCCCCCCGAAAAAAAAGCACCAGCCGCCACTGGTGGCAAATAAAACTGCAAAGCGTATAAACAACAATACATTAATACAATTGTTTAATAAAAAAACTTGAAAAGCATAAATCTGTATGCAAGTGTGTATGTGCATGGGCTTTAGGGGGATATTTACTGAATAAACAGCATGTTTTTTTTTTGTTTTTTTTCAAATAGTCCTTCTTTGTGGACAAAATTAGTTTCTTCTCCACTTTTCTGTCCTAGCTGCAGCTTCCAATCACCTCGTCCAGGTTGTCCATGACTTCTTTGTTGTGCTTGTTCTCCAGGGTGATGGCTGGCTTCTTGAACTCATGATCATTAATCATATGTGTCTTGTGCACTGTGCTCGAGAGAACTACATTCTCTAATCATTTGATATGTAAGAAACTAGTGTGGTGGTGTGTTTGTCTGGGGGTGTAATCTTTGTAGGTTTTGTGGTGTATAAACTATTTTCAAAAATGACCCCACAACAATATTTGTGCCCTTACATGGAAGCTTACATGGAAATACTGTAGAAGCAAAGCGGATGCGTCACTCTTTTCTAATGCCAACAAAAATCATTAACTTTCAGGTTGGAAAAAGACACGTTTAGTGGGTTTTCTCTGCTGTTAAACATAGTAGTGTGTCATTTTGCAATATTATCCGTACCTTTTGTTACTTTTTGATACGTCAAAAAGTGATGTCCCCCATCATGTGATGATTACAGGAGAATCTTTTAAGTCAAATGGTATAATAAGTGTCATTCTCTGTTAATAAATGTTCCACATGTGTGGAACATATAGGCAACATGTGGACATAAGCTTCTTTCTAAAAGAAAGCAGACATTTGCAAAAATAAGTTAACATCCACTTCACTTACAATATCAAAAGAGCATGCGTCATTCAGGTTGTGAAGAATTTTCATCTACCATGCAGATGATAGATGGCTGATAGAAGTTGTCTAATATTTGTTATATTGTTTGTAGTGTTCAAATTGGTTCAAATGCAATGCACGTTTTTCTTCTCTCAAATGTAATATTCATTTCGGATGCTTGCAGCTAGACAGTGAACAGCATATGCAATGTTCCTGCTTTTCCCTACTATTGTATATAGCATTAATTTTAAAAAAAGATCATAATCTACTCACTCACTCGTTTTCATTCATGGGGGCATGAGATATGAGTACAGTCAAATACTTGATTTTAGATGATACAATGACGCACTATATGGACAAATGTATTTGGCCACACATGTTCATTTGAATTCAGGTGTTTCAATCAGCCTCCTTACCTTTAGTGAAGTGCTTCACTTACCTTAATGCTTCACTGTACCAAGACATCTTGGACAATGCTATGCTTCCAACAATGTGGCAAAAGTTTGGGAAGACCCTTTTCTATTCCATCATTACTGTGCTCCAGTACACAAAGCAAGGACTATAAACCCATGATTTGATGAATTCGGTGTGGAAGAACCTGACTGGCCCACACAGAGACCTGACCTCAACCCCATCTAACCTGGAATGGAGATTGTGAGACTGGCCTTCTTGTTCAACATCAGTGTCTGTCTGACCACATAAATGCTCTACAGAATGAATGGGCACAAATTCCCTCAAAAATTTTGTAGACAGTCTTCTAAGAAGAGTATAATCTGTTATGGCTGCAAAAGGGGGAACAACTTTTGAGGCCAATTTTTCCATATTAACTTAAAGACATCATCTGTTCTACTGAATTCCAGCTGTCTAGCACACAGTATGACTGCAGAACAATCCCTGCTATTCATTATCACCCAAATTAGGATGGGTTCCCTGTTGAGTCCGGTTCCTCTCCAGGTTTCTTCCTATTGCCATCTCAGGGAGTTGTTCCTTGTCACCTTCACCCTTGGCTTCCTCATCAACTACAGTCTGATCATTTTGATTCATACACATTTTCTCACATTTCATACACATTTCCATAATTTTCTTTTGATCATGTGAAGCTGCTTTGTAATAGTGACCAAATACAAATCAAATTAAATTGAATTGAATTGTTAAGATCAAGAAGCAACATCATGTTGCTACTTAAAGTCGTTTATGAGCAACAATAGCTGCAATAATGTAATAAACTAAATCAAAAAGCGTGCAAATTAAAATTTTCATTTAAACATGTTTAACTGTTAATAAAATGACACAATTCAGGTATGCCTTTTTTATCGGGGTTGTGAGGTTGTTTCAGGTTAGAGCAACACCTCAATTTACTTTCAAATATACTTAAAACGTGTATTGTATTGTGTTGTATTGTATACAGTATGTACTAATACAGTATAGGTCAAAAGTTTGGACACACCTTCTCATTCAAAGAGTTTTCTTTATTGTGTTCTTTAGCCCAAACAAGTCTCTTCTGCTTGTTGTCTGTCCTTAGCAGTGGTTTCCTAGCAGATATTCTACCATGAAGGCCTGATTCACACAGTCTCCTCTTAGCAGAACTCTGTGTGGCATTGACCTGCTCTCTGATCTGAGCTGCTGTTAACCTGCGATTTCTGAGACTGGTGACTCGGATGAACTTATCCTCTGCAGCAGAGGTGACTCTTGGTCTTCCTTTCCTGGGGCGATTCGCATGTGAGCCAGTTTCTTTGTGGCTCTTGATGGTTTTTGTGACCGCACTTGGGGACACTTTCAAAGTTTTCCCAATTTTCGGACTGACTGACCTTCATTTCTTAAAGTAATGATGGCCACTCGTTTTTGTTCTTCGCTTAGCTGCTTTTTTCTTGCCATAATACAAATTCAACCTCTTTGAATGATAAGGTGTGTCCAAACTTTTGGTCTGTACTGTATATGTATAATATATATGAATTATATAGATATTGGTGACAATATGCTAATAAAAGAAAAACACTCAAGATCCAAAAAATAATTTGTTTAGTAAGAATATGGTCCACTATGGCAAATTCACTCACTCACACACTCATTTGCTATACGCTATAGTCATAGTTAAAAAATGTAAATAATAACTACTGTAAGCTTTATGACAATCAAAGATGAAGTAATAGAGTCTGTAACGTTGTCTTGTCTTGTGCACTTTGCATTTACAGTACTTGTGGATCCTGGTCTATTGCCTAAAATGAGAAAAAATGGTAAAGAGAGCAGCAGTGAAATCATCTAATGAGTTTATAAAAGATTGCACCCCCTGACACACACACACACAAAAAAAAAAAAAATCATAGGAATGATCCTGTGGGGACAAACATAGCACACAGATATTTGTTTCATCCATTTGGTTTCCCCATTTTCTCTATATGCCACCTTCACACACATACACTCACATGCAGAGGAGCCTTCTGGATGCTTCTGTTTGCATCATCCATCCTACATCATTAAAATCCCCACTACAGCTCTTACACACACACACACAGACACATACACTTTCTAACAGGATTAAAGAGGCTGTCCAGAGAGCATAATACAGGCAAACACACACTCTCTCACAGATAGGGCGTAAATGGGCAGATGTGGAGAGTTCCTCTGGCGCAGTGCTTCTTGCTGTGAAATATTTTATTATATCACAGCTACATTCACATGCATTTATCTTTGTGTGTATATGGTTGTGTGCATGTGTGTGGGAGAGAGAGAGAGAGAGAGATTTAACTTAAAAAGTCAAGTGCATCACTACTTGCAATATATTGACTAATGAAGGACCTGAATACTATAACAGATATAGTCCATCTTTTTTCGTCTTGTTCTGTTCTAGCCCATCTCCATTAGCTGTAATTTAACATAATAACACTCACATCCCTGATGTCATTATTTTTAACTTCATTTTGATCAACACTGCCTTTATCTACAGAAATACATAATATGGCATTTATACAAATGCTGTAATAAAATGTATACAAATACAGCATTTGCCAAACTATTACTTATCTCCAGTGTATAATGGAAAACAATAAATGTTTTGATAGAAAATTTAGCAAAACATTTCCGTAAATTCTTTAGTCAATACACGTTTAGAAATTTGTCTTTTTTGTACTTCAGTTGATAAATGAAGGACAGTCACAGGGATGTTTTCAGATTTCTTTTTTTTTCTTTTACTGTATCCTTCACATCAGTTATGTGTAAAATAAAATATGAACAGCTACTCATTGTAAACCATGACTATTAGAGTGTAAATTATTGATTTGTTGAATAGTTAACTACTGGTATGAAACATATAATTGAATTATGACTGAGTTTGGGGGCAACGTGTGTTTTTATATTGTTTTCTCTGTCTATTTCTTTAATGTATTAGGCCATTTAAGATACCCAAAAACTGCCAGCCAGAAAGCAATCATCACATTAGTAAATGCATTTCTCACTGCATTAGCTTCACTTAAGCTCTTGTAAAATAAAGAGCAAAGTTTTTTTTTTCTCCTATGCATTTCGCCAGAATAAAATGCTATTCATGTAACAATCATCAAGAGTTCATTAGTGTTTTAATGGGCGTCTGTCTGTGAATAAAGAAGCGACTCAAACCACACTGCACTGTTCTTCTCTTTATTTATAGAAGCACATTAATCTAACAGCAGCCCTGCTGACTACCACATTCACAGACCTGACATCATGGTAGTCAGGACAGTCCAAATGCAGGTGTTGACTCCATTGTCTCACCAAGTTCCCTTATCTTTGTTCTATCTTTTTCTCTCTTTTCTGTAATTTGCACCAGAGCTCACTGTGCTATGGCCTGTAACAAACTAATATTCTGGGTGCAGACATAAAAAGTGAAAGAGGCTTAAATCAGAGACAGCAGATTGCAGCAGAGAGCAAAATAGAGAAGAAATTCAAAAGATGGATGGAAAGAACAAAGGAAAAAAGGCTGTCTTGCCTAGAAGCAGAAAAGGAAAATATATGATGACAAAAATGTAAAACAAATTGGGGGGGGGGGGGGGGGGGGGGGGGGGGGGCATGGACTGAAAAGAATCTGTGCCCAATGATCTCTAACACTGAAATGTTGAGGGAGCTGTAGGCCATATCTATAAAAGCAGTTTCCAAGTGTATACAAGCGCCCACACAGACCCACACGCATGGACACACAAACACATAAGGAGATGACAAGAGAGGAAGGTGGTGCTGTGACATATTTCAGCAAAATGAATTGTTGGGGATGTAAGGAAGCTGTTCCACATGAACGAGAAACAGGATTAAAGAGAAAAAAAAGATATGCCCTAAACAAACAGCACAAAAGCTCTCAAAAAACATGCTCAGAAACAAAAGTTGAAAAATAGCAGCTTAAATATCATTGCAACATGACTTGAAATGTGTCACCAGTTTTATGACTATTTGATTATTCAGAAATCTCCTGAGCTTTCAGCATATGGCATTCACCAATGAGGGAGCTAATGAACAAGACTCTTTAACCTGTTTTAAAAAAAAACACACACAAAAGTTGAGTAAAGCTCTCAGATCAGATACTGTACATATCTTTTACTTTGCAGTTTGTCTTTCAGATTATTCAGTCGGAACTAATTAGAATATATTTGGAATTTTGTGTTTTTCATTAATTTTTGAAATATTGTATTTACAGAGAAGATTGTATAATATAAGAGAACATATTTTTTGCGCTACATTTTATGCATATCTCAGTACCCCAGGATGCCTAAAGACACAAAATATTAAGGAGGACAATCACAAAGAAGCTTCTCAGGCACTGTATTTCACAGTTCTTTTCAGCAGAAAATAAATTAAAACAGAGAAGATCACAAGAGCTGAGCTATTTTATTTCTATTATCTTTTAGCACAACCTGCCATTCCTGGTGTGTAAGGTTGATGGGTGGGGGGTTGCACTGATACTGATAACTTTTTGCGAGATGGGATGTCTGCTAAAATTCTGTACGCTGAAGAAATAAATTACCCCCTCTCTTTTGTCAATCGGTCACAATCGGAGATGAAGAAAATCATGTGACAGTCAAATGTCCCTGGGGAACTAAACACAGTGTATGGAACATAGTACACCATAATCAATGCTGTTTTCAGCAAAAACATTTTAGACAGTGTCTACTTAGAGTACTACTAAATGACACATTATAAAGGCAATACATTAATGTGAACTAGTTAATTTGGGGGGGGGGCTGTTCAAAATGATGAATTATGAACTATGAACGGGAACTAGTACATTTTAAATTATGTGAACTGAACTTTGAGCCAGCTCTTGTAACTTATGAACTTGCACCACTTTGACCATACTGTGTAGAGGTCTGGACTTGAATTCTCATCGTATTTCATCGAACAATCCTGACAAACCCACACCAACAGTTGTTCACTGCCTGGAAATATTGGCACTTGAGATTCTTATCCTATGCATGTATGCTGGGATGCATTCTCAGTAATGTTCCTTTGGTCTGCGGGTGTTTTGGAGCTTTCTGGAAACTTCAGCTGCTTGCCCAGATCCGTTCTAAGCTGGCAATCAGTGGTTGATACAGTACAAAGAGACTCTTTGTTGGTCTTGGTTGTGAGGAAGACTTCTCTCCCACCCTGTTGTTTAAACACCAGTGTTAGTTATGTCTGGTGTTGATGGCTCATGCTACTATTTCAGAAGCTACGTTAAGCACCTGGTTATAATATATAATAAATTACTCTTGGAAAACCCTAGACGTAGACATAGACAGAGTTCATTTGAAATGTACTGTATAAATCGAGGAATTCATTTTGTAAAGGTTCGTTGAGTTTTTTGTTTAAAAAAAAAAAAACAATTTTCCATACAATTTGAATTCAACAGAATAGATCATATTCAATCATCTAACTCCTAACTCCTATAGAAGCTGAAAAACAAATACTATGTGGAAGAGCTATTAGTTAAATCATTACTATTAGGTACTCTCAAATAGTACCTGATATGCCTTTATGGAATATGCTATAATTTTAAAAAAGCATTAATGCTGCAGTTGAAATGACTGCACTAGTAAAAAAAAAAAATTCCCCCTAGCGAAAGCACAGAGCTAATGGTCAGTAATCAGTGCATCGTAGAAAAAGAGATAATAACAGAGCACCGATTATGCAACAAAAAGAGACACAACAATGGCAAAACACACAGAAAGAAAAAAATGGAAAACCTCAACCACCCCTGCATTCTGTCAGTCACCTGGCTACATAATATGTAATAACCCTGGTATTGAAACAGTAAAGAATGGCCCTGTCCTGGAAGTGTACAGCAACTTGGTCGGATTGTGATCAAGCTTGTGCTAATTAAATACACAAGGTGTTTAACTGAGATAAGATCACTAGGATCACAGGATAATGTTTTAAAGCACATTTTTATCACCTGAGCAGTGAGGTACTATGTTTTTGTCTTTTTGCATACTGAATCCAACCACAACTTGTACATTTTTATTTGACATTCTGCCCAATGTTAACCTCATTTTGTAAATTTGTGAAATAATGGCTAATAAACAGGTAGATTAATATCTGTGCTGATAAGCAGATGTACTGACATGCTGACTAATATATTCAAACTTTAGTCCAGGTTGTAATCTGTTAATCTGTTAAGCATTTTTGCCCTAATGTAGTTCAGTTATACTTCAAACTGTTTATTTAAAATACTGCGATGTTTTTGAAGGTTGTTGTGGTTTATCTGTCCTGTAATACCATGTCATGCGACATTAAAACCAACAGAGGGCGCCCTCACATGTCACAAGTGTTCTAGTTCACACTTGCTTTCCCTATGGATTCACTATTGTACTTCTCTGATGGATTTGCCTTTTGATTTTGATTATTAATCAGTGTTCTACTTCCTGGCTGTTTTCCAACTGTCGTTTTAAAAAAAATCTTCTAGTGCCTTTTTCTTCTAGTGCCTTTTTTTTAAGGGCTAATCAGAGACAATGGGAAAAGGGAAAAGCTCCATTCTGATGGTTCAGATTAGAAGGAAAACAGCAAATCAGAATTTATATTCTTTCAGTTGCTTGTTGGCTGGCTTCGTACTGTAGCATGTTTGAGAGTTTGAGTAAGCAAAAAATGACACGTACAGCAAGGAGGCACAAATATAACTTTATATCTTTTCAAATCATTTATAAGGTGTAATTAAGTTGGAAATTGTGCAGAGGCCCAGCATCCCTGATTATAATTTTGACTTTACAAAATTGACATCAACATGTTCAATGAATTCAGCAAATACATTTACGAGACACATGCCAGTGTGACTACACATTGCTACACATGTAAAAATACACATGTACATTAAAGGTACAAACTAATATTTTTTTTAGGTTTTGTTAGATATTGAAATCTTAATTTGTTTTTAACATTGTTTTTTGTTTCTTTGTTCATACCTTTTGAACATTGCTCATTTTGCCTTGTGAATCTGTCCAGCATGTTGTTTACTAGCTGGCTGGCACTGTGCATTCATTTCATTTTTTAAATTTGTAATGCTTAAAAACTTTATTCGGGCTAAACTTTGACATAGCAGTCTAGTCAACCATAGCAATAAAGTCGAGTCAAGTCATTGATGCAGTGTAGGCAATGACAGAGTGAGGGATAAATAAATGAATAAATAAATAGATACATCATTTAAGGGACCCTGTCAATTTTGACCAGAAGCACCAAAAACTGAGGCCTGACATGAAGACAATACAAGGAATAGTAAGGGCTTCTTTAAAAAGGCCTAGTAAGGGCTGCTTTAATTTTATTCCGTCTCCTTTATTGTCTCTATGACTATCTGTTTTTGGTTTAACATATAATTCCAGGAAACAAAAATATGTTTTTAAAATGGCATCTCTGTGATAAGAGAAAATGTGTTATTGGCTTATTACATGCTATTTCTAACCAATGTTTCATTTTCAGGCACCAGTGGATGCCTTAATCAGTGCTCAAAAGTACAAATCTAAGGTAGAATAAGCACAATTAAACGTTTCATCTTCTATTCAGTCATTTTTTCTCAAAAGATCACCGTTTTTTTCCTCCACCTGTACTAATTACTATGGTCTGATTACATCATTTAACTGAAGGAAAAAGGGAGCTGATTTTTAACTAGTGGGTCATCCAGAGCCTGTACTTTGGAGTTGTAGTGTTGGAACCATGTCAAAGGTTAAACTGTGTTATCAGTTTGGTCTGAGTTGTACATTTACATCATCCGGGTTGCCGTGTCCCACGAGAACTTAATCTGGTCAGTGACTAGCTCAGGATATACAACTGATAAGCAGACTGTCGTGTTCATACAGGGTTGGTTTACATTGTAAGACCACTTCTTACATCACAATTACACATTGCCTGTTATTATCTATCCTAACCTGTTGGTTAATGGTCCAGCCTATTGTGAATAAAGGCTTGATACGTTATGTAATTCATATAGCATTATATCAAATTGAAGATGTGGACCTTAAAATGTGGCGTAAAAAAATTACAATATTTGCATATTTCAGTTATAATCAGTGTTACTATATCAAGATAAAAGTAATTTGTAATAAGAGTAAAAAGAGTAATTTGCCTTGTGAAAGACATTATAAAGTATAAGGGAAATGATCTGATAATGTAGCATTATATAGCCTAATAAATCATCATAGATGTTATTTCTCAACAGATTTAGTATTAAATGAATCGCTATGTAAATCCATTTAAAACATTTTAATGTTTTCCACTGGCTCATGGTGGATTTGGCTTATTAAGCAGTGTTTACTTCAAGTTAGATATAAGATGAGAGATAACGTTTTGTAATAAATAACCAATCAGTTTGTAGCAACCAGTATGTTTTGGTTTCTAAAGATTTATACTTGTTTTTTTAGATTATAATACTAGAGTACAAAGTTGCATTTACAGAATATTGAATGATCACATAATGATACTACTGTAGTGGGGTTTGCCTAAATATCCAAAGCTATTCAATGATCAACACAACTAGAGATGACTCATAAAAGACCTCTTGGCGCATAATTGGGGCAGTGGTGGCTCAGAGGGCTAAGGCACTGAGTCACTGATCGGAAGATCGGTGGTTCGAATCCCAGCTCAGCCAGGTTGCCATTGTTGGGCCCTTGAGCAAGGCCCTTAACTCTAATTGCTCCAGCGGCGCTGTACCATGGCTGACCCTGCGCTCTGACCCCAGTTACACTGGGATATGCGAAGAAGGAATTTCACTGTGCTGTAATGTATATGTGACAAAATAAAGGCTCTAATTGTACTTTGTGCCAGAACAGGGATGACGATCAGGTTGGCAGAATGTCTTTTAAAGGTACAGCTGCCAGGTGTTTATATTAGGCACTTTTTAACAGATTCCAGTGTTAATGATAAATGAAGTGATGAAGAGAATGTCTCATAGATAGAGTTAAAGTCAAAATGAAATGGGAATGAATTAAAAAGTTTTTAATGGGAAAATTTATATTAAATAGTCTTTATAATTGGGAAAACTTTTTAAGTAAAAAGAAATTGCTTTTGATCTTGCGGTGTTGTGTTTCCGCTAAGTTGTCGTGACTTTCTTTATAGCCTAGCCAATTTCTATCATTAAATTCATCCATTACTTTTCCATACCTCTTATCCTACAGTAGCTCTTCTATTGGATTGAATAACACAGGCCATCCTTTACTCCCCATGTGCATGAGTGAGCCTTTGCCACCTATGACCTTGTTACAATTTCACTGGTTTTCCCTCCTTGCCAACCTGATCATCCCACAAGATTTTGGAGTTGCTCTGACTTGGTCCTCTAGCCATCACAAATTGACCCTTGTTACGGTCACTTAAATCCTTACATCTGCCCATTTTTCCTGCTTCCAGCACATCAACTTCAGGAAAAAGGGTCACTTGCTACCTAATATATCCCATTCACTTCAAGCGGCTATTGTAACAAGCTGTTGAAAATTTAGCTATGAGAAGGGTCAAATTGTGATGGCTAGACAACTGGGTCAGCGTAACTCCAAAACTGCAGGTCTTGTTGTCTACATCATCTGTTCCAACAAATATTAATTTAATTGTATTATTAGGGCCCAAGCACTATAAGGTGCGCAGGACCCTCTTGTTTTCTTAAAGATTTTTTTTTCCACGCTTTTGGACTTTTCGGGGGTCTTAACATGCTCGAAAACTCATGAAACTTGGCAGACAGGTTGAAATCTGCTGCCATCAGGATGCCTGAGAGTCTCGTGGCCCCGGGGCCCCCAGGGGCCCCCACACGAGATTTTGCTGCCTAGCTCTCACATAGGCATACTACCCTTGGTACACATTTAGAGCTCAACTTTCGCACTGCATGTCCTGGGCTCAACTCAATAGGAGGCCTGTTATTTTGGGTCGTTCGCAAAAACACACCCGATGGAGCAAATTATACAATTGCTACCATCCCGGGCCAATGTGATCTAAAGACATTGTGGATGCAAAATTGCGGAGGGATTTTTGATATCTCAAATGGGCCAGCCGTGATAATGTCTTGTAATGATGTGTGCAGGTAGTGCGGTGTGCCCGGGGTGGTGATGGCCCAGGGTGCTTACGCCCGTCATCGTTGCTTGCAACTATATTTGTATTTAGAGTCTATATTCTGTTATATTCTGCTGACGTACTTAATAACTATTTCTGTAACCAACAATTAAATAAATAATATATATATACTATACAGTATATAGGGTTAACTGTACAGGTTAATGTATATATATTAGCCAATGGTCCACTGATGTGCTCGGCTTTTTAAATGTTGCACAATCTGTATCCAGAATTGCAGTCAGTGTTCAAAAACGGGAACTGCACAGCGCGAGAAGCCAGTCACACTGCACGCTGCTGCTTCGTGCACAGGGGGAGGAGAAGTGCACGGAACAGTTATTACAAGGTTGCCAGATTGATCTGGTCTAAACCCTTCCCAGCCGTCAACATCTTGTTTATAGCAAATAATCGAATCTAAATGTAAAACATGTCTAATACAAAGTTAACATACAAGAGCAGAAAGCTTATTTATGATATACGGAACAATTTCGATTGTTATATATACTGCAAAGATTAAAACAGGAAAAAGGGGTGATTATGGTTTATACTGCTTTATCCTGTATCCAGGGTCACCGGGGAGAGCCTATCTCAATTTGGGAATGTCTAAATTGCATATCTTTGGACTGTGTGAAGAAACCAGGGTACCCGGAGGAAACCGACCAAGCACGGGTAGAACATGCAAACTCCATGCACACAGACCCAAGGCGGGAATCGAACCCGGACCCTGATGATGCACTATGCCCATCAGTCAACAAGCTTTCGTATTCTTTCATTTAAAAATGTTTTAGGCTGAGCTGTGAGCCACAAATTAATCTGTATTCACTCCTTCATTTGAAGTTAATCTTTGTCCTCGTAGGGCTGCTTTCAGGAGACCAAACAGGTGAAAGTCTGATGAGGCAAGATCAAGACTATAGGGAGGATACTTTAACACCTCGAAACAAGATTTTTGCAAAGTATCAACAGTGTGGGCAAAAGTGGGTAAACATTTGTCTTAAGCCATGGATGTGGACGGGCATCCAGCTTGTTCTCGCTGGCTAACACTTGTGCAAACTTCACTGAACTTTTCCATCATTTCATACACACTTCTTGGGGACAGACCACTTTCTCCATACTGCACAAAGTCTTTGATAAATAACGGCACCAGGGACACCCACAAAAAAACTGCATGCTGCTTGTCTTTTTTTCAGATCATGAGTGGGACATCCATTTTTGCAGTAACCTTGAGCAAAAAGGCTACTGATTTAATATAACCAGAGTGCAGATGATTTTATTATAATTTTATTCATATATTTAAAACATGAGTTGCATAGCCTATGTATAGAAATTGCATAGAGCATAAGTCTGTGTCATTACTTTAGTCTGTTCCGTGACAAAGCTCAGACATAACAAATTCCTTCTATAAATATTACACAGAGGAAGCCTCACCTTTTTATAGCGTTTGTTTTTCTTTGGGACACTGCTGGACTGCCATTCAAAATGTGAGTGGTATCTCACATTCTAATCAGCAATGTATTTATTTATTTTTTTATTATACACGTACTAACCGATCTGTTCATGTTATTCTGAACTATTAACAAGGGGTTTCCTCTACTTGTTAATGTTCCTTTTTTATTCATTAAGTATGCATAAAAATCCCAGGACAACAGTTTGGTAATTTTTCTACTCAGCCTGTCTTGCAACAATAATGGTACATAATGAACATATAATGAATATATAATGAACTATATACCAAATAAATTGGTCAGTAACAGTAACTGTGCATTACAACAGGTGTTGACTGGTTGTTGTAGGAATACTGGATGGTCTGAGTGGGAGTAAGCCTCTTAGCATGAAGTTTTGTTCCAGGCCAGCTTTGCTTTACAACGTCATTAATACACACAAACACACACTCTCATTCACCCCCCCCCCCCCCCTTCCCTTCTTTTTATCAGTGTGTGTGGTTGTGTACTTATGCACTCACAGCTGGAAAGTGACAGTCAGTATTTAAAAGGGGGTCATTCAACGGTTTACCTATCGGATTGTTATTGCTTATATTTAATAGTCTTTTACAAACAACATAGCCTACTGTTTATAACTTGTACGGTAGAACACGTTTGAATATTTTGGCACAAATTATGGACAAAGGTAAGAGCACAATAATATTTCACAAAATGTATGAAATGTATGTACGCTTGTAAAGTTGTGGTTTGAATGACTTGTAGGCAGCATCATGCATGCATGCATGCACCCATTATGTGAGCACGTGATTTGATTGACAGCTGTGCTTTTCAATGGTTTACCATGATTCATCAGTACTTCAACAGCTACTTTGTGTGTCTGTGACAATGGTGGTAAAATGTGTTTGCCTAGCAAACAAGTGTTTTCTTGTGTGAGGGCGAGAAATAAAGAGCGGCTATGTACCCCTTACTATGTAAAAATAAATAAGTTAATTACAGACTCTTATACTAATTAAATTATTATTATTATTATTACTACTACAGTAGATGCTTATAAACAGTTGAAATAATATTTATTTGGTTCAGTTATTTACTTATTTATTTATTTTTATACTTTGGCCATTTGTCATAGTTATAAATCACACTTTTTGTGGATAAAAGGTTATGGCAGTCTTCCCAATCAATTTTGTATCAGTTATTATTTATTGGAAGCATTTTTAGTAGCAGCAAATTTATCTGGCAGTTTAACTGATAAATATTTTTTGTATAAATATATTAAAAATCAACGCACAATCCACAGCAATTTTTAGGGAACTTGGACTTAGGCCTTGTAAAAGTATTCATACCCCTTGAAAAGTTCTGTATACCATTCAAGAATTGCAAGTGCTCTTGTTATTGAACGTAGAAAATGATCCATTTTTCTCTTTTTTTATTCTCAGAAGCTTTTGAAACATTCCCTGTGCTGTGCTAACCACCTGGCATGACATAGGAAGCTATCTAGCCATAGTTAGCTAACTTTTTAGTGAAGGATTACAATGCATTTAGCTTTCAGCTGGGTCTACTGTACATCACTAGCACCTGTTTTGTCCGTCTCCATCGTTTTTGTGAATTTAGCGCGTTTGTTCTCCTCACCCATCAATTAATCAGTGCAGTGGTTTCCGGGGTGCAATTTCTTCCCTTCCCCGTTGCATTATTTGTATTATTTTTCTTTTTCATTTCATTTCAAATGTAGCGAAGTACAATACTTAAATACTTAAAGTAATGTTTAAAATAAAAGTAAAAGTAAAATTACAGATTTAAAAAGTACACAAAAAACTACTCAATTACAATAACACGAGTTATTGTAATTCATTACATTTCACCTCCGCTCGCACTTTCCCACACACTATGGGAACCTTGGAAATGCCAATTCGCCTATTCTGCATTTCTTCAAATTGTGGTAGGAAACAGGAGTACCCGGAGAACTCCCACCAAGCGTGGGGAGAGTATGCAAACTCTAGCACATAGACCCGAGGCAGAAATTGAACCCTCATCTCTTGAGGTGCAAGGCCATAATATCATTACATCACCATGCTGCCAATTAAATAACATTGATTATCAAATATATATCAGTAAACTAGTGATAGGGTCCTAGCAGGCAAAGAGCCCAAGACTGCTGACTTATCCTCTAAACTTCACAGATCGCAATCTGATCAATCACCCAAACAGTCTGTTGCCAACATCCTACACCTCAGCTTTATACACATCAACACACCCCCAAAGCTGCTACGGTAATACAAGGAAAACCCATCAATAAGTGTTTCTAATGTTATTGTATCTTGTGCCCCTGTCTCCAGTTTAAATAAGAGTGGCTAGATGATTTCCACTGGTTATGTTATGAAAAGGGCTTAATTTTGGTTTCTAAATAATAATATTTCCCAAAAAGAAAAGCTATTAAAAACTCAGCTTATGTAGAATTTATAAGTTGGGGTGTTTTGGGGTATGAAGCACTAAATAAAAGGCTGTTTCATAATTTGGGCATTTGTAGATATAAGCTCTGCCCCCTGCTATAGTTTTCTTTATTCCAGGTAACAATAAAGAACCAGCAGCTTTTGGTCCTATTAAGCAGGGATGAGTGAGTTTGATTAAATGGGACTGCATGAGTGCAAAGGATGTTAAGAAAATTATGTATATACTGTAGATGGCATCATGGATGATGGCTGACAAGATGACTCTCAGCCTCCAGAAGCTTGGCAGAAGAAGAATGTGAAAATCCCATGTGAAAATTAAAAGCACATAGCATATTGTCAAAATCATACAAGAGTTTCTAAAGAGCAATAAAGTGTGAAAAACTATGATCTGACCAACTGTTTCACGCATTTGTAATAAACTAGAATGCCTTTGGGACATTTTACAGAGAAGTCGAGAAAAATAACTCCTATAGCAAAAAAAAAAAAAAAAATAGCAGAACATTTCTCCATAAATTTATGAATCACTGGTATCCTCCATGCTGGGGAGAATTGAATCTGTCATCAAAAATAAAGGTGGACAACTCAACATCCACTAGCCAATTTACACATTACTAATGTCACAAAGATTTTGTATGCAATCTGACTTTGCTGAAACATATAGTAGGTGTGTCACCATCACTAGGAAAAGTTATGTTAATGAGTAATAGAACATGTAACTGTCAAGGCGTACTGCTATTTTCTCTGCAACCCACTGGTGAACCTACTGTAGAAGAGATCCTGGAATATCAAACTTAACTTTTAATATATAAGTGTAATAACTAACTACAGTACAAACTGACAATGATCAGTTATATAAGACCTAAAATAATATAACTTGAATAATATTGTGATCTTATATCTCAAATATCTCAAATTACTCATTTGATTGTTAAATCAGGAGTGGTGGGAACTGAGGAAATAGTGAAATGTTCAGGGAGGGTTGGTTGAGAACCTCGACAGTACTATTGTACTGTAGGTCATTTAAAGTACTTCTTTAACCAGTACCGCATCAGTAGCATCTTGCATTATAATTGCTAAGCAAAAGATCATATGAATGTGATTCCTATACATGTACGAGGCTAACTGCTATGATTTTTTTTAGGATCTTGAAGTTCAAATGCTTTAGGTATGTAGCCTAAGCTAAGGGAGAAGTAGAATATTTGTTAGTACTGTAAATGTGCTAAAAATATTGTATATATATGTATATGTATATATATATGTATATGTAAAAGACTATAATCATGTGATAATTATATTCTTTTTTTTGTTGTTTTATTTTGTTTTTTACACAACTGTGTAAGTGCTGTTGGTGTTTGTTAATATGTAGTGGTCTGGTTTTAAATAACCTAGTTATAGTATATGATGAGATTCTTAAGATCATTATTTGTTGTATCTTCTGTTAGGGTATAGAGATACAGTATGTTGAGAGGCCTAAGATTCTCCTTTTATATTATTTTGGAAAACTACCAATTAAGTTTGACTGCAGCTTTTAAGTGGTCAGTTTTAAGATATGAATTAGATCATTATATATTTTTTTTCTTTCTCAAATAACTTTTCAAATAACAATAACCTTTCAAATAAATTTTCAGTAAGGCTGTGCAGCATCTGATGTATTCTTACACATCTAAAGTTATAACACAGCTAGTTTCTGTTAGCTTTCACACTCACCTGTTAGTAGAGGAGGCATGATATGGGAGAGGTGGCTAGAGAGTGGAATTTAAACAAGATCAAAGTTAATGCAAAACAAATTCTATTTCTATTTATATTCCATATTTTCCATACTGTACACCTAGGTTCACCTAGGCTTTATCATATTTCTTCACCCAGGTTTTCTTATTTTCTTATTCTCTTATATTTTTTATATTTTTATTTTCTTATATTTTTATTGTACATATATTTTATTATTAGTATAAATAGCCCTAAATAGTTTTTTATTCTAAGGTCACAGGCAGTCGCCTAAGCATTTCACTGCATATCGTACTGTGTATGACTGTGTATGTGACAAATAAAATTTGAATTTGAAAAATTTTAATTTTGAAATGAAGTTACTAGGGAAATTAGTCACAAAAGCTCCTTTTAGTGGATTATCAAAATAAATACTTTTTCTACTGAAACAACAAGGTTAAATACAAATGCCAGTAGACATGCAGCTTTAGGGGACTGTAAATGTTGATTATTGACAACAAGACTTTTGTGGCTATGTTTATGTTTGTAAAAAGTGTTACAGTATATGCTTAGAATTGTTTGTCCACATTCTGTGGAATATCATTATGAATAAGTAATGAAGCCTCCTCCACTGCCAGTTAGGGGGCAGTGCATGTAGCTATAACTTGTTATAATTTGTTTACTTGTTTATGTATAACAAAGTACAAGAATTCTTTTTCAGTTTAATTTACAGTAAGTGGTTTAGATAAGAGAATTAATATATCTAACTAATAACACCAATTGCCTCTCATAAACAAAATATTCATAGAGTAAACATGGGTTAGAGGGATTCTTCGTTCCAAGAGACCTCTGTAGTGCTTGTTGTTTATTTCCCTTTGAGCTCTTGGTGCAATAACTCCATTTTGAACCCTTGGAAAAACTACACAGGTGACCAAAGTACATTGGGTTTAATCTGTCATATAACAATGATGATTATCATGAAGAACAAATGAAACATAATTCTTTTTGTATACTCTATATTACTGAGTATATGTGAATCAGGTTTTTGTGTGTGTATGGGTGTGTTGGTGTGAACTAGACTGTTATTGTTACCTTAAATTAAGCCTCATTTAATTTCCATCCAAATCTGCATGCAAAATTTGTAAGATGTATTCAATTCTGTCTCTGTGGAAAAAGAGCGAGCCACAATGACTGCATTCTGGAAGAAACATTCTCAGCATGCCACAGTGGAAGAGATGATGCTGGACTCCAAAGCGCAGCAGCTGACCACGCATGAGCTGCCTGAGATCCTGGAGATGCTGCCCAGCTTGGATGGCATTGATGTGTTGGAACTAGGTGCTGGCATTGGGTTAGTGACTTTACTTCATTATTATTGACAGGAACTGTGCTAAAGACCCCTTTTCTGTACCATGTGTGTTAAATCAAGGTCTGTGGAAATACATTTGTTGCCATAGCCAACAATTCATTTTACTGTGATGTAGAAATGTGAAAAAAAATATTGAGTGGGTGCAGTGTACCATCAATATCATCATATTTATAGAATCGTTAGAAAATACTTTTATGACGGCTCCAGACGATTGAAATAAGATGTTAATAAGGGTGGCATGGTGGTTAGCGCTGAGGCTTTACACTTCAAGGGTGGAGGGTTCGATTCCCACCTTGTGCATGGAGATCAGCTCCAGGCCTCCCAGCACCCTATACATGATAAGCAGCATAGAGAACTAAAGAATATTAATAAGGGAAAATCGCCAATTATTCTGATGCACTTACCCTTTTACAGCAGTAAATTATATGACATATAGTAGTGCCATTTTAACTTTTTTTCAAAAGTTAATGTAATAACTTTTTTAATGTTAACAAAAAGTTACTGCTTGCCATTTATTGTTTCAGTCATTTTTGTTTAAAACATGATGCTGATAAAGCCAACTAGTGACACTAACATCAAGGCATTAAACATTTTAAGCAATACTTGGACTTAGACTAGGTTTTTATTGTCTCTATACAAACATCCAAATAGGTAAGCTGTTCAGAACGTTGGTAGTATATTAACACATTTTGGCATTTTACAAATGTGGGTAAAAAGTCAATGCAAGCAGAGCAGAGTTTTACAACACAGTCATTGGTTAAAATGTAATAAATGTATATCATAAAAAAATAAATGTATTTAAAATCTTTAAAAACAAACCTTGGAGGGATTTAAAGTCTCACACTCATTGATAAAGAGTTATGTAAAAGAGGTATTTAAAAAAAAAAGCTTCTTTCAAGAAAGCAATAAATAATATTAAAAGTCTTACTATAAATGTAATCATTTTTCTTTACATTGCTGTAGATAAGCATAGAACATAGTAATATAAAATAGTTATGACAATGATTATTTAACTGCTTCAGGAGCTGTTTTGCTGTAGGTGTGCCTTTATTAAAATATGACCTTTGATCTTTCCAGACGATACACAAGTCACCTCATTTGCAAGGCACGTCATGTGACGGCCGTGGACTTTATGGAGAACTTTGTGGAAAAAAACAAGGAAAAGAACAGTCACCTTGGAAACGCAGAGTTTATCCAAGCAGATGTCACACAGCTGGAATTCCCAGAAAGGAGGTGGGAATGGGAATAGAAAGAAGGGTCTTGTTTTCTTATGTATTTTCATAATCAATGCTGTAAGTGGATGAATGAGACAATGAGCAAGCTGGCAACCTACAAAAAGTTAAAGTTGGCAACAGCAATGAACTGCCAACCCACAGATATTTCTTGGCTAATTTAAGCCACATAACACTGGTGAGCAAATTTTGTCTCTTAAAAAGTGGCTTTTGAAGTGGCCTAATTCATTCTGTAAAGAGTTAAATGCTATCTACAAATGTTTTGGCGTTATTTTCCACTTGTAGTCAGTGTCCAGTGCTTTGCAAACCAATGTTCAACTAATTCTTCGTTGAAGTGGGTGAGGTAGAAGAGGGTTGGAAGTAGTTTTAAAATCTAACCAGTTCATGAAAAAACTTCACCTTCAAACGTTAAATGTTTACCTACAGTAAGTTAGTAAACTAAGTAGATAAATATACTGTTGCCAGCATGCTACAATGTACTGCATAATGTCCATTAAAACATTATGATGTACAATAAAATGGGTGTCATTTTTATTATCAGCAGGTGGAATTCCATAGAATAATATTAATATGTCTAGGTGACAAGTACCATGAACATTATTGTTGAAATCAGTAATGCACTGTGAATGGGGTTTCTATCGCTTGGCCCTTGGTAATACTTAATATTGCATTAAAACAATACAGCAAATGTTTTGTTATGTTTAAATGTTTGCAATTATTGTGCTTCTGCAGTTTTGACCTGATCTTTTCTAACTGGCTGCTCATGTACCTGAGTGATGCGGAGCTGTGCGCACTAACAGAGAAGATGCTGTCCTGGCTTCGTCCCAGCGGTCACCTCTTCTTCAGAGAATCCTGTTTTCACCAATCAGGTTAATGGTGAAAATGCACAACATAAATTCCTATAGTGGATGACTCATTTTAGTTTCATTGTCTTCATTAAATGTACAAATTAAAAGATGCGCTCAAATCATACACAGTCCTGCACATCACTAAAAGCATGTATTCAAGGTATACATTTATGGATTAAAAACTAACTCTATTATTAAATTCTCGTTTGTACCGGTGCCAAAACATATGTGACCATTTGACTAAATGTGCTGTGATTTAAGTTAAATTCAATTTATTAGCTTCTGATCAATATTTGAATAACGTTGTTCAGAATTTATAAATTATGATGATGTACTTATCAAATATCACAGTTCTGGACTTCTATTATATTTAATAATAATCCGTTTATTTATTTTTTTATTTTTGGTTGCAATAATTTAAAGTAAATCCAAATAACTCATTACACCTGTGTTTGATAGCCACTGGTACTGCTATAAAAGGTGTCACTGGTTGACCCTCCCTCTGTGATTTTATTCCATTCTTATATTAGAAAACGTGGCCTAATTTCTATTACAACTGTTGCATTACAAGTATCAAGTACAAGTATCAAGCCGCTCCTGAAACTGAGGCAATATCAGCGGTCATTACCTGGACTAAGGAGCAAAAGAACTAGACCATTAGCTCAGTGGTTCAAAATCCATTTTTCGGATGGAAGTCAACTTTGCATTTCATTTGAAAATCAAGTTCCCAAAGTCTGGAGGAATAGTGGAAAGGCACAAAGTCCAAGTTGCTTGCAGTTCAGTGTGAAGGCGGTGATGTGTTCAGGTGGCAATGCAATCTGCCATGTGTTAATCAACTGTGTTTTATCAAGTATAAAGTCAATGTAGCCATCTACAGTACCAGGGGACGGTCTGCTGACAAGCTTTATGGAGATGCTGGTTTCCTTGTCCAACAGGAATTATGTTATGGCACCTGCCAAAACTACCACTAACTGTTTTGCTGACCATGATATTATTATGCTTGATTGCTAACTGGTCTTTAATAATACTGAACCTCAGCAGTGCCACAGGCTGATCGCTTCATTGCCATCCTGCACATATGCAGCAGTTTGTGCTAAAGGAGCCCCAACCAAGTATTGAGTGCATAAATCAACATACTTTTCAGAAGTTAAACATTTCTTTATTGTGAAGCCTTTTGATTGATCTTAGGAAAATTCTAATATTTTGATATACTGGCTTTTTACTGAAAGAAAAATGATTGAAATATTTTACTTTAAATGTAATTCATCTAAAATGAATGTTTCACTCTTTTTGAATAAAATAAGGAAAATGCCCAAATAGCCAATGACTGCTTTGTTTGTCCTTCACAGGAGACAGTAAGAGAGACTTTAACCCCACTCACTACCGTAGTCCTGCTCATTACAACCATCTAATAACATCAGTCATATGGGTGGAGTCAGGGGACAAGTGTAAACAATCCTATGGGTTTGATACAGTTCTGAGCAGAACAGTACAGACCTACGTTAAGGTATAAATCATTATTATTATTATTATTACTATTATTATTGTTACTGAGAAATATCATATGAATCATTTGCATTTTCATCCAGATTAAATTGCATCATTTCAATGTAGAGCATAATCATAGCTCTTCTGATGTTCTGCTGTAGTAATCAATCACAAATCAGATCACTGACATCTGCTGATGAATGTAATTGCATCATCATGCACATACAGTACATACACTAGATGCTAAAGTGCTTTTTATATTAGCATGCTGTGATAGTAAAGAATACTCCTTAAGGCGTTGGCTATTTTTTTTAGGTATGCATTATTAAAAGTACTAAGGGCAACAACATTTAGAACATGGACTTTACTTGACTGGGTGTCTCTTTCAGATGAAGAAGAACCAGAATCAAGTGTGTTGGCTGATGCAGAAAGCTTGCCGGGACTTGGTCCAGCAGCACCAAGGAGGCTTCAAAACTTTCCAGCAGTTCCTGGACAACCAACAGTACACACGCAGGGGAATTCTGCGATATGAGAAGATGTTTGGCTCTGGTTACGTCAGTACCGGTGGACCCAGCACCACCAAGGTAAAGAGCAAGAAGACTTAACATACAGTAGATTAAGGGAAAGGCCCAAAGGTTAAAACACACAAGTTGGAAGTGTTACCTAGTAAAGCATTCAGAGCAGGAGCAGAACTCCAAACTGTTTTAAAATAATCAAAAACATTATGTTTGTGATAGTAAGATTAGTTTGGATAAATTGGAACATACAGCATTACAGTTACATTTTAATTAACATTTATTAAACTATACCACGATTTTTTTTATCACATTTCATTTGTGAAAATAAAGACTGATAAACATTGTACGGCATGACTATATTATGTAAGTACTGTAACTCAATTGTTTTTTTTTTGTTTGTTTTTTTGTTGTTGTTTTTGTTTATTTGTTTGTATTTGTTTTTGTGGTGCCCTTTAAGTAAATAAATAAATAAAACCTTAATGCATTGGAACTCAACACCCATGAGGAAACATCACCTGAAAATTTTATTTACTGTACATCAGTACCTTCAACTTTTGCTAATTAAAGTACAAAAACACACTAAGACCACAGACCACTTAATTAGGACCACATGCTCCTACTGAGTCATGAAATTATCTGATCTTCTGCATAATACATAATGCCTAATCATTCGGACACAGGTCAAGACAGTCAAATTAGACATGTAGAAAGGAATCAACCAGTAATCAAGTTCATACAATTAGGAATGCCTTTGTGTTCTCATATCCAAGTGTGTTGTTTGTAAGGAAATCCTTGATTTTTTTTTTTTTTTTTTTTTTTGCTTTATGAACTTGAGAATGAGAAATTCGGGATATTTAATTTTCTACTGATATTTACACAGAATTAAGTACAGTTTGGTGTTATAGGACAACTTTCACTTGTTTTCCTGAATTTGTTATATTTTCTTTCATCCCCTTTAGGAGTTTGTTGACCTGCTGAGCCTTAGGCCAGGACAAAGAGTCCTTGATGTGGGATGTGGAATTGGTGGAGGGGATTTCTACATGGCCAAGGTGAGCTACATGGTCAACTTAACAGATTCAGAATGGTGGGATGTTTGGACTGTCAGCTGCCTGAGCTTAAATTGGATGGGTTTATAAATGGGTTAAAACTGTTTTGTGATTTTGGTTAAATTGTTTTGTGTTGGTAGTGCATTTTTATATGCATGGTTTCCTTTCCTTGTTCCTTGGTACTTTTCCCAAAATATATATTGTGTTCGTTTTGAACTTGCTTAATGCTCCGTAAAGTCAGAGGTACCAGGTCAAGTCATGGTTTCCTCAAGGGCCTCACTAGCTGGTTTGTTTGATTGACAGACCTTTGGGGTAGATGTATTGGGAATGGACTTGTCATCAAACATGGTGGAGATCGCTATGGAGAGGGCTGTGATAGAGAAACTGCCATCTGTAAGTGACATTACACAGGGAGGATTTTCAATGTGATGTCATTAAACTTCCTTAAACACTTAAAGAAGGTGACAACTACATGCCCACTCTGCTTTAGGTGCAGTTTGAGGTGTCAGACGCTACTAAGAGAAGATTTCCAGACAGCTCATTTGATGTAGTGTACAGCAGAGACACCATTCTGCACATCAGCGATAAACTTGGACTCTTCAGAAAATTTCATGTGAGTTTGTGTGTGTGAGGGTGTGTGTTTGCAGGTGCTGATGCAACTTCCAATTAGAAAAAACAATGGTAACTTGTCCACTATGAAGCCTGCTACAGTCTAATCCACCCAACAAGTAACATCAAATCAGCATGTCTGTTCACAGCATCAGCAGTAAACAAAGTAGAATTTCTTTATTTGTAAATGAATTATTCTGTGTACACAAGAGCATGCTTTCGCTCAGTAAATATGCAGACGCGTTAATCACAGTAAGTAGACAAACTGTCACTAGCAAAAGCTGAACACAGAGGTGTCCATGAGTTTTCCACTTTGTAGCACAGATGTAAAAAAATGATGGTCTGTGTTTCAACTTGCAACTTCTGATTTAAAATGAAAGCAGCATACTGTACTGTATGTCCTGAATTTAACTGCAAAAAAAAAAAAAAAAAAGATATTTTGGGTATTACCGCCCTCTACTGGTCATGTAAATTTTTTCAGGAAATAAGCTTTACAGAGACAGGTCCATTAGAATTTGGACAGTGACAAACTTTTCTAATTAAAAAAAAAATTTTAATCAATATGTCATTAAAGAATAAACTTCCAGATTCAATTCATGGAAGTATAAAAAAGGATTACGTGCAATACTTGGATGCAAATCCATTGTGGTGTTGTACAGAAATAAAATTCCATAAAGTCATATCTGCTGTCCAAATACTTATGGACCAGCCCAGATGGAGTAAACCAAATATCAGTTGTCGATTTGGGTGTGACTGATTTATAAGTTTGTTTGTTTGTTTGTTTGTAGTCATGGTTGAAGCCTGGTGGAAAGCTACTAATCAGTGATTACTGCTGTGGAGAGAAGCCATGGTCTCCTGCCTTTCATGAGTATGTTAACCAGAGAGGATACATCCTTTATACACCACAGACATATGGCAAGGTGAGCCACTATAAGCTAAAATACTTGAAAATATTGTTATTAACTTTAATTGAATAAAACTAATGATGATAGATCAGGTCTGTTTGTCATAATCTTATAAAATATGATCCAGTAGATATCTCCAACAGTGAAGAGGCTTTGAATGGAGTAGCAGGGGTTTATTTATTGAAACAGTCCCATTCTAAAGGGCTGACTAAAATGAAGTCAGTAGATAGTCAAAATATCACGTGATTAGCAGGACGTTTAACTAGACTAGGAAGACCTGAAAAACAAAACTGATAAAGGATGACCACACACCTTGTAAATGTATAGGTAATGTTCAAATTTTCACATTGACAACAAAATGTCAAGATAAAGATTTTGAAGATTTTGTCTATATACAGTATATAGGAAAAGAAAAATAGTATGATGTATAATATTATTATCATATTATTTTGTTATTATCATATACTGTATATCAATAAGATAAAGGAATGTATTCAGTGTTAAAATATCTATACAAGTTTTTCTTTCGGTGAAGAAGTGTGTATACATTTTTTGTTTAACTATGTCTATAAATGGACAGCCTCAAATTTTAATCTTGACAATCTTGATCCTGATCACATACTGTATATATACAGTATGTATATACTATATTGCAACTTGAGAACTTGGGTAACATCCGATTCGTAATCCATAGGGTTTAATATGATGTTGGCCCACCCATTGCAGTGAGTTGGGCCCGGCCTCTTGCTATATAATGTGTATTATGTACAGTATATATATTAGTTAATGCCAAATTCTAGCTTCATTTCATACATACTCGCAAATTGTTTTCTTGTGATAAGACATATAACTGTCATCCTATACATTCTCCATGTCTGCGTGTCTCTAGCTATATATAGAGAGGGTAGATAAATGAGTGGAACACAAGTGTGCTTAAGTGTGCTCTTCATCATCTGCAGAACCAAAGATAAAAAAAAAATGATTTGAATCTTGTTTCCTGTGACATACTGTATGTCTATATTTAACTGGATAATGTGCTTCAGATCTTAGCTTAAGAAAACAGACACTAAAAGCACTTTTTAGACTTAATGCAACACAGATATTTATCAAGCATAGATGAAATATTCACACTGTCTAACTAAATACAGGAAGCTGTGCTACTGTTTTACTATAAATGTTTTATGTTTTTTATATCTTAAATATTTATTTGTGATTTTATCGGTTTTGGCTGTGTGTGTGTATGGGTGTGTCTGTCTTTTAGTTCTTGGAAGAAGCCGGGTTCACTAATGTGAGAGCAGAAGACAGAACTGCCCATTTCATTGATGTGATAAAGGGTGAGCTTAAGAGAGCAGAGGAGACTAAAGCAGAATTTATACAGGTAAAAATAAAACACACGCGCGGAAGTATCTACAGTAGATAACCCATACAAATTTTCATCATTTACTCACAGTGTGAGTTTATGAACACAAGCATAATGTATAATGTACAGATGTTACAAATGGGTTATAACACTGTTCTGCCTTCATACAGGAGTTTTCCCAGGAGGATTTTCATGATATTGTAAATGGTTGGACAGAAAAGTTGCAGCGCTGTGAAGCTGGCGATCAACGCTGGGGTCTGTTCATTGCTGACAGAGACTGAGTGAATCAGAGGGACAACTCCTACAGGATCTATAGAGCTTGTGCAGCTATGCCACATTTTCACATGATTTTTGTCACTATGGTCATCTTGCCGGTTGTATTCGCACCTTTACAGTCTTCCACCTTCCTAGTCCTTCTGATAAATGAAAAAAATTTGCTTTATCTGAGGTTATAAATTTGTCTAGGCAGCCATTATTTAAATTTTGTTTTGTTTTTTTAAGTGAGATCACTCACTCACACATTATCCATAACACTTCATCCTGTATGCAGGGTATGAGGCAGGGTGTACACTGGATGGGTGCCAATCCATTGCAGGTCACACACATGAATACACACACTCACATTCACACACCGCAGATAATTTGGAGATGCCATTAAACCTAACCTGCATGTCTTTGGACTGTGGGAGGAAACCGCCTGTGTCAAAGATTTGGATTTTAATTCAATGCAGTGTTGTATGCCAGAGTGGCCATATAGTTACTATCCTGTGCTCTATCAAAACTGTAAAACTACAAAGTAAAGTAAATATCATTTTAATCTGTACTAATCTATGACTTGTGATGAACAGCCAAAGATTAAATGTGTGTCTAGATTCAAATTTAAGTATCTGACTTAACAACATTCAGTTAATCATTTGACCCCCAAACCTAGCCAACAACTAAATAGCCAACAACTGATACAATTTTACTACATTAGCCTCATTTGAAAAATGAGAAATTCTCCCATTTATTAAGGTCTGAAAAGAATAAATTTTAAAACAATCTCATTGTTTGTTTCTTTACATCTATCACTGTTTTTGCACCTTTAGTCAGAAGATAGACCTCTTACACATGCTCAGTACACATCTGCATAAATGACTTTCCCTAAGCAATTGTGTGTAAAGTTAATGCACTTTCTGAGATTATGCACTTCGGCACAGCTGCTATGCTGAGAGTATTCTTACCTGTCCTATAAATGCGTCTATGTGTCATGTACCATTATAGCTTTTCCCTGCTGTAAAACTGTAAGAGAAGTTTTAGAGGGTCAAACGAAAGTGCAGGCATAAATAATTTAGATCAGGCTCAAGCACTTATTTCATACTTTCACAATATACACGAGGAACAAGTGTTTTTTTTTTTTAACAAGACTGTTTATGATTCTTTTTGAAGGTTTGAGAACGCATCAGACAAGTTTTAAATACATTACAATGATCACATTGGAAAGCATTTATAACTTTCCTATTACACCAGGTAGAGCAAAACTGTATCACATTTTCTATCCCACATAATGTGTAACATAAAGTCAAGCAAGTCTTGGACGACCTTCTACTGTTTGACTTGCGCGGGACTGGCAATATGGCGACATCAGGAAAGACTTGATGACGACTCAAGGCAGGAATACTAATCACTATGACACCATACTACCCATTGACTTCATCCAGTGCCGGTCTCAAGCCCGGATAAAAAGGGAGGGTTGCATTAGGAATCGTGTAAAAAAGTAAAAAATAAAAAAAAACCTGTGCCAAGTTATTGTGCAGATTGATGGTCCGCTGTGACGACTTCTTGATGGGAGCAGCCCAAAGACTAACATATAAATCTGCCTCACACAGTGTTGCCAAAATTTGTAAATCAGCCTGCAGCTGTATCCGTGTAAATGCAAGTATACAATTTAGTACCAATAAAGTGTTGGTTCAGTTCAAACACAAACTTGTGCATTGGTTTGTAATGAGTCAAACTGGAACGTGGAAAAAAAGTTTTACATTTGCTGCACAACAAACATTTTTGATTGGAAACTTTATTAAATATCAAAACTTGTACAAACTTGTACTCAAGCATCATTGATGTGCTTGAGGAGTGAAGAGTCTGTCTGATCTGATCCCACTGAACATGAAATGTAGCCAAATTGCTGAAAAAGTTAACGACGCCTTCGTAGCTTCTTGCGTATGGGGGCTGCATAGCCACAGACTGGTCAGATTCCCCTTGCTGATCCATATCTACTGTCAAAAGCACCTAAAATGGGCACACAAGCATCAGAACTGGATCTTGGAGCTCTGAGCTGAGCTGAGCTGGGAAACCTTGGTACTCTGACACATACCACCTACCTAGAAATTGCTGCAAACCATATAAACCCATTTATGGCAACATTATTCCCTAATGTCACTGGACTCTTTCAGCAGGATAATATGCACTGCTTCTCTGTAAAAAGTGTCAGAAATTGATTGAGAAACATGATTTTGGTCTCCAAAATTCTGGGTCTCCCCAGATCTCCATTCAATTGAGGATCTGTGGGAAGTGACAAACAAGTCCAATCTATGGAGGCCCATGCTCGCAACTTACAATAAGACCTGTTGCTACACACACACACACACACACAACATTAAAACCATCTAAATTCTGGGTTCTCCTTGTGCCACCGGGCAAGATCTGATCTTTCGGAGGATGGCTCCTCAGGACCTCTGGGGGTGTGTTGTGGTGTCTTACACCAGGATATTGGCACTGGATCCTTTGGATCCTGTGACTTGTGGTGGTGGGTCTTCCATGGATTGGACTTGTTTGTCCGGCACATCCCATGGCTTCTCAATCGGATTGGAAAATGGGTAGTTTAGACTTGGGCTTTTCGCCTACTGAGAGCACACGTGTGATGGTCAGTGGTGCACTGGGTGCCCTGGCACTATCATGGCCAGAATGGACTTTATTCTGTGACATGCTGCATTGGTATTTCTGTGGAATCTGTCCAGAAGGGTTTGCCTTTTGGTGAGCTTGGGTGCCCGTGATCCTGTCACCAGTTTGCTATTATATAGCTGGTGATCAAAGTTGTTTTCTTCACCTGTCAGTGAACATAATGCTATAGGTGATCTGTGTATATACAGGGGCTCACCACTCACAACTTCAGTTTAGTTCCAGCTGCCTAAGTAAACACATAGATCAATCAGAGAGTGAATCAGGAAGCTGCAAGCATTCGACTATGTGTTTGTCCAGTTTATCGCGACAAGAGTCATTAAGTATCATTTACAGAAAGGGTACTTTGAATGAAAACATGATGGGAGACTATATTTGGGGGCTGAAACGTGAAAGTGATTTACTACAGTATATACACCAAACTTGCTCATCCATGTCTTTATGGATCTTGCTTTCCAGCATGTGGGACTGATGTGGGGTTGTTCCGCAGCAGTTGGGGTCGGCCCCTCCCAGGTTTGTGGAAACAGTTCCTGTTCCAACATGACTGCTGCACCAGTGCACAAAGCAAGGCCCATAAAGACAGATGAGCGAGTTTGGCGTGGAAGAACTTGACTGACTTGCACAACCCGATGGAACACCTTTGAGATGAATTAGAGCGGAGACTGCGAGCCAGGCCATCTTGTCCAACATCAGTGTCTAACATCCAGGGGTGGATCTAGAAAATTATTCATGGGGTGGCAACACTGAAGCAAGCATCCTTGCATGGTTTTTGTGGATTCAAGGAACACTATTCTCATTCGGTGTATACGCTAGGATGCACATTTTTACATTGTCCTATAAAAATTAAATAAAGGCTGATGTGTGATTGGCACTAGTGCTGGGGTGGCAAATGGGGTGGCAAGGCTTTTTCTTAGGGTGGCAATTGCCACCCCGTGCCACCCCGGTAGATCTGCCCCTGCTGACATCACAAATGCTCTTCTGGAAGAATGGTCAAAAATACCCATACACTTACTCCTAAACCTTGTGGAAAGCTTTCCTAGAACAGTTGAAGCTGTTATAGCTGCAAAGGGGGCGAGGTCAGCATCATATTAAACCCTGTGGATTAGTAATTGGACGTTACTCAAGTTCATATGCATGTGACGGCAGGCGTGTGAATACTTTTTGCGATATAATGTGATCGCACATTCTGCAGAAGAAAAAAAAACGACTCACTCTAAACATTTTAGTTTTTTTGTACTATATTAGTATAAATGCATGTACATCTTGAGTCATATGTTGTTTTGTTGGGTTTATTTGTAAATTTCATTATTCATCCAGGTCACAAAAAACAAGGTTTGAAAGGAACCCTTCTGCCATTCTGTATACTTGTACACACATTTGCACAAACCTCCCTGAATATCATTAATGTCACATCATGGTGTAATATTTGGGTTCAATCTGGCAACCCTGCGAGTTGAGCAGTTTGCAGAGAACACGGTGCACTTCAGGGCTGCAGCCGTGTGTCACCGAAGTGAAAGAGGAAGGAAGAGTGCTCTGTGCTCTGTGCAAGGAGGAACACTGCGAGTTTTGTAACACAAGGCTTTTTTTGTTGTTATTATTTCTCAGTCTAGAACTTGCTTTGTTTTTTGCTGGACGCGAAGAAATGGCGAGGCTGAGCGAGCACGGGATCCGTCTCAGCTCTGTGCGTATCCTTCCCGTGCGTCTGCTGTCTCTTATCGCGCGCGCGAGATGCTGTATTTGCTGTGTGTCTGAAACTTTTCTTGTGTCTGTCATGTGCTTTGCAGATGAGCCCCTCTTACCTGGACAGCAACTCCACCAGTCACACGTGGCCCTTCAGTGCCGTCGCAGAGTTAATAGGTAAGACGTCAAAATGTGAGCTTCGGATACAGTAAAAGCGAATATCTGCTTATGCTTCGGTGAGGGATATATATCTAGATAGATATAGATAGATAGATATTTCCTTCTTCCTGCACTTGCATCCCAGCATTACAGTAGAGCTATACAGTACTACTGTTAATGCTGGATGATAGGATGTTCCATCCTGGTGCTGTTGTTTGCTGTGCGGTTTGGGACGCAGCCTGGCACTGGCACTCACGCGCAGGAAACTCAGCACCTGTTACGCATCCTGTCGGTCGATGACCTGCATGTTTTACACACCACTAAACCCAGCCAGCACAGTCTGGGGGACTACCAAGGGGCAAAGGAACGAATTGTAAAGAAATAATAATAATAAATAAATAAAGACTTTATATAAGTTTTATTTTTTATTTTATATATTGATTTCTTTTTCAAGGGCTTAAACACAACTGCGTATTTAAGTACATTTGTGAATATTATTTGGCACAATCCTGTGGGTTTCCTCTGGGTTCTCTGGTTTCCTCCCACTGTCCCAAAACATGCAGTTTTGGGACAGTGGGGTTGGGGTTGTGTGTGTGATTTTTTTTTTTTCCCCCATTACCTCAAATATACCTATACGGTGTCTCCCCGTCTTTTTCCCTTAGCCTCATTTTCTCATGTTTTTATATATATATATATGCTCCTGTCATTTTGCCTTCTCCCTCGTTTATCGTCTTCCATCATTTTCTTTCTCTGCTATTTTGCCCCATTCGTTTCAGTTTGCACCTTTTCTCATCGTCATAAAATTTCCCCTCAAACTTGCTTTTCTCCGCTCTAATACTTGTATCCCTTGTATATCTTGTATTGACACTGTTGTTATACAAAGTATGTATTTGGAACAAGAAGACATTCATTGCTTTATTTGAACAATTGATTAGATGTGTGGTTTGAAAATTGAGCTGTGTACCACAAGATAAATAACTTGTTTCCACAAGATAAATAACTTGTTCCCCTAACTTGTGCACACAATATAAAAAATCACACCTACTGGGACTTCTTATGCATTTTAAAATAATTTTTTTGTATGTTTTTGCATCTTAGTGTATATGCAAAAACCTTATGCAAAAAAAGCTATAGGCAAAAGTCGAATGCATCTTTATATGTCTATCACCAACTCTGATAAAAATGCAATTGCAACAGAAAAGGGAGTTGAGTCTGGATGAGAAAAATGAAAGGGAAACTCATCAACATCCTCCTTTAGCCACTAGCCAGTTATCACACATTTTCTAGCTAAACAAAACCTTCTACACTGCATTATGCATTCAGACAATAAAGCATCTGACTACCCGATTTTATTCACTACAAAACAAATAAGTGCTTTATATCTACTATACCTAGGAGAACTTAAATCACCTTCTCCTGTCCATCACAATGTAGCTAGTTTAGTGTGTGATGAATAAGTTGGACTTGCATGGGTGCAAGCTAAACATTGGGTAATGCCAAGAACACATTGTTACAATATATGACATCAGGACTGGGTATATTTGAGACAGAAAAATGTTGCAGGAACAGATCTCAGCTTGTAGGTCAGAGAAAGGTCATGTTCAGTGACATGGTTGAGGGCTGTGTTTATTCATATTCAGTAAATGCTTTATGGTTGCTAGGGTCGCTGTGGTTTAATTTACTAATAATCAAATAACCCAACCAAATAAATTTGCCTGTGCGAGCTGGCAGAGTTGGAAAAAGAATTTCATCAGAAGTCGATGATAATGTGTTCAATATATTCATTATCGTGTACAGACAGAACCTCCTGTAAAGGTTATCTTTGTGATGCAAGTGTAATTTTTGTATTCTATGCCAAGCAAAAGCAACCAGATTTTTAAATCTGCTGGTGAAAAATTCCTAATTTAATGATGCTTCCTCACAATATAAACAGTTAAAGATCATGCAATGACTGGACTGTTACACATTTTATTGTATTATATATAATTCGGTTCGGTCGCTCGTATGCCAAAAATCCTTCATATGCTTTTCATATGCTTTACATACATATATATATATATATATATATATATATATATATATATATATACACACACAGTATATAGCAAAAATATTACATTGACATTTCAGCAACATACAGTAATATCATGTAATATTTTGTCCATGTTATCCATAGATGCTAACGGGAAGGAAATAATAAGGCGAGAAAGACAGGGAAGATCCAGGATACTCTAGATAGTTAAACTCTCAGCCTGGAATAAACTACCATACTGCTAGTGTGCAAAGAAAGCTTTCTGCAAGAAGACGGAAATGGAATAAGAAGATAATTTTTAAAAATGGTATTCATAATCCGTAACTAATAACAAATGCTTTCTGCCACTGGACATGTGGAGAAGTTTAAAAGATTGTTTACTGAAAAACAGTTTCATAGGACAAGTTGGTCATGATATTGCATCTGTCTTCAAAAGAAAAATAGATTTTTGCTGGATTTGGTTGAGGACAAAAACACCTGCATGTTAAGTCATTTTCGAAAAACTTGATATAGTTAGTTACTCATTTATCTTTCTTTTTCTGCCATATGACTCAGCCTGTGCAAATAAACCGTGTGTGACTCAGTTGTTTGTTTCTACTCATGACTTTTTGTAGAACACATGTTTCAGAGCAATATGAGTGGCCCAGTGGTTTAAACACATTTATTCACTATAATCTTATAGCATACCATTGTTTGTATGACATAATGAATAGATAAACATGAAAACATGATAAGAGCCAGCTGCTAACTTGCTGTTTCTATGTGTGGCAGATAACGCGTCTGATCCAGGGGTCACAGCCAAACAGATCTGGATCGATGTGGTCACTGTAAAAGACGAGTTGTGTCTTAGCTTTACTGATAATGGCAGTGGAATGACACCAAGTAAACTGCACAAAATGCTTAGGTAAGTTTTTGATCACATCCCAAACCTTCTTTGTTAAAAACACAGTCCCTGATGACGGAGGAGATTCGTATCAGATTTCATTCAGGTGGTGCGATGACATAGTGGTTAGCATCCAGGGTCTGGGTTCGCATCCCCCACCTCGGGGTCTGTGTGCATGGAGAGAGTGCATGTTCTCCCAGTGCTTAGTGGGTTAATGCCCACAGTCCAAAGACATGCAGATTAGCCTAATTAGTGTTCCAAATTTGCCCGTGTATGTGTGTGTACCCTGCGATGAAGTGACACCCCATCCAGGGTGTACCCTGCCATGTGCCCTAAGTCTCCTGGAATAGTCTCCAGGCCCCTCATGACCCATAAAATGGTATAGCTGATGACATACATCCAGATTGGATGTCTAGAAAAAAGCAGAATTTAGAGTCATGACGGTTAATTTGCAGTAAAGTTGCACATTGATAATAAAGCATCCAATTGCAAATCCCATCCATGAGCCACTTATCATCCATCACTACACAGAGTAAAGGTGCTGAGGGTGTTCCTGTGCTGTTTTTTGCATGCACCATGAAATACAGAAAAAAAAATGCATGTTGTATAAATATATTGCATGTTTTATTTAGCTTTGCCTGTTAATGGGTTTTGAGTTACACTCTCTCTCTTGTCTTTTTGTCCTTTCACTCTGTAGTTTTGGTTTCACAGAGAAAGGATCTGGTAAAGGAAGTCACCAGGCCATAGGGATCTACGGAAACGGTTTCAAATCAGGATCAATGCGATTAGGCCGCGATGCTCTGATCTTCACGAAGAACGGAGGATGTCAGAGCGTCGGCATGCTCTCTCAGACTTTCCTGCAGGCCATTAAAGCTCAGGCTGTCATTGTACCTATAGCACCATTTAATCAACAGACTAATATCCTTTCTTTATATCTTATTTCTATTTTATATATATATTGTATAGATTTTATTATATGCTTTATAAATTTCATATATTGCATGTATTACCTGTCTATAGTTTTGATGGTGAACAGTACCACAGTATTGTGGACAGTACTATGGTACTTATTTGCTGATATAGTACATTTACCACACATGGTTCTACCATGGTACATACTGTAGTATAAATACATGTACTAGAATATGATACATGGTTCTGTGCTATGGAACACGTACCATGATACTGTCAAAATGTGTCATACATGTTTATGTTCAATAATCGTATTACTACAATATGTTTATATACAGGTAGTATGGTACCATTTTAAAGTTTTTCTTACCTTTGTGCCACAGTGGTATTTTTCCGGTCGCCATGGTCCTTACACTGAGCTTTCTATAGTAACCTTTGCAGTACTATTTTGCATGGTACCCTCCAAAAGATAAAAGGTTCCCAAGGTTCTGCAGGTATTTATATGGTACGGTGTACTTACCACTAGTATGTATATAATATGGTACAGGATGTACAGACATACCTTACCTGCTGAACTATTATAGCCACTTTGGTACCCAATAAGTACCATGGTATTCACTAAAATACTGTACTACCCACCATAGTACTACCATGGTAATGTCTGGAGTACTACAGTAATACTATGGTGTATTATGGGATGCATTATAGTTTACCGCTGTAAAATCATGATTATGGAGTGAGAATTTAGTGGCATCAAAACTACATCAAGTGAAATATAAACATCCAAACTAGAGTACTTGAAAAATAAAATGGTTTGGTTCTAGGCAATGTCTGACTTTTCCCCTAGCAAGTCATTCATGCAACTTTTTTCACCAGATACTTTTAGTCTAAAAAAAGAAGGAACCGATGATGTCAGGAGGAAAGAAAATGAGCAAGACCATGACCAGTAAGAAACGCTTAACTGGCGATTATAGGAAACACACTGGAAGCTACACTGATAATGCTACGAAAATACTTGTACATACAGTACTTGTCCTAGAAAAAAGTAGATTTAAAAGTAGATTTAAAAGTAGATTCTTTATGCTAAAGGATTAGCCTTTGAAGAATGTACGATATGTTAAGGAAGTAACACGAAGCTAGGTTGAAGTAAGAGCTCGTCACTAGTCACTGCTGTTATTTTGGTCACAGGTCATGTGTTGATGGAAACCAATCTTGAAAAAAAAAAAAAAAAAGGTTTGATGTTACATCATTTTCATATTGTTTAATTTTATGCAAATTCTTTTGTAAAGCATGATACAAACATTAACCCAACTCCTAACCATAGGAAGTCAAACCTAAGGAACTCAAATCTGTCATGAATTTGCAAGCATGAGACTGTTGTAGGAAAAGGGAACATCCTATGGCTCACTGTGTGAGAGGATGTGTGTTTATCCTGCTCGTCATCCATCCTTAACCTTGCTTCCCTCACAGTCGTTGGTAATAACGGAGGATTCAGAGGCCAGTCTGAGAGCCATCCTCACACACTCTCTCTTCAAGTCAGAGTCCGAACTACAGGCCCAGCTCAACTCAATCCCAGGCAAAAAGGGCACCAAGATCCTCATCTGGAACATTCGCAGGTATTCCCAGCAACTCAGCTGTTAGTTACACCAGCATACGCTACTGTAATCACCAAACCATGCAAATGTCCCTGCAAATGACTACTTTCTAATGGCTAGAAGAACATTTAATGTTTTAAGAGGGTGATCTGTAAAACATCTAAGTAGCACAGTATAAAAGATCAGAATTGCATTTTTCAGAAATGCTCAGATCTCACATTGTAACAAAAGTGAGAGGGATTCAGTACAGGTATTATAAACCCTGGTTCACTCGAAAGAGGTTCAGAATATTCTGTAATAAATCTCACTAGGATGAAGCAATCTGAACGAAACAAAGTATGATGTAGTTATCAGTAATGTACAGTACAGAGGATGGTACTGTAGGGAAACTTGAGAAGAAAAAAAAAATATATATATATACAGTGGAACCTCGGATTGCGAGTAACGTGGTTTACGAGTGTTCCGCAAATCGAGCAAAGATTTTTAATCATTTTATATTCGGAAACCGAGCAAGAATTAGTTTACGAGCGCCGAGTATCATGCTTCACACATGCAACTCTTATTTTGACATCGAGCGCCACTCTCTCACTTAATATATGCTCATGCCAGTCTCAGAAAGATTTATTTTTTTCCTGTTAAAACGGTGTTTCCGTTGTGTGTGTGTGTGTGTGTGTGTGTGTGTGTGTGTGTGTGTGTGTTTGTTGTGAATCTTAAAAAGCGAGGAAGGTGAGAGAGTGACGCTTGGTGTCAAAATAAGAGTGTGCGTCGGGTGCGTTTTTGCGAACAACTCAAAATAACCGGCCTCCTGTTGAGTTGAGCCCAGGACATGCAGAAAGTTGTTCGGCTCGATGAGCTCTAAATGTGTACAGAGTTTCGTGTGCCTACGTGAAAGTGTGTATGAGTTATGGAGCAAAATCTCTTGTGAGGGCCCCCAAGGCCCTCGAGCTACGCCTGTGGCCCAGACTCCCAGGCATCCGAATGGTAGCAGATTCCAACCTGTCTGCCAAGTTTCATGAGTTTTTGAGCATGTTAAGACCCCCGAAAAGTCCAAAAGGCTGGAAAAAAAAAAAATATATATATATATATATATATAGTTACAAGCAACGATGATGGGCCCAAGCAGCCTGTGCCATCGCCACCTCAGGCGCACCGCACAACCTGTGTTATTCGAGTGTGTTAAGACCTTGAAAAAGCCATCGCCACTCGGTTGCACCGCACAACCTGCACGCATCACACACTATACAGGGCTAATGTGTGTGTGTGTGTGTGTGTGTGTGTGTGTGTGTGTGTGTGTGTGTGAGAGAGAGGCGTGTGTGCATCATGAGAATGTGCTGATGTCATAGTGCTTGGGCCCTAAATAATAATCCTTAGGAAAACAAGAGGGTCGCACATAGTGCTTGGGCCCTAATTAACCTGCACTTTACCTTTGAAAAGAATCATGGCTGAAGTAAGAAGAGAGAAGGGAGGAGGAGGGGGGCAACTGTGTAGGACAATTTTCACACATATGCACACAAAAACACACACAAAACCATATACACACACACTAACAGAATCATTGCTCTGTCAGCAAACTTCTTTAACAAGGAACCTCTCTAATGACACTTGCTTTTGCTTCCTTTTGAGGACTTTGCCAAAATGTGACGTTGCATTGTCATTAAAAATCATCTCCCGCACTGCTGCAGCCTTTTTAACCTTGGGCCGTAGTACAGTTACACTGAAGAATAGTCACTACACTTGGACACAAAGTAAATAAATGCTGTACGCGTACACACACACGTGGTTACAATGTTATTATAAACAGTACACATGCGCATGGATGTTGACTATATGAGGGACGTGTGCGAGACTGAGCATGGGAGACGATTTCCCATAATCCTTCTGCGCAAGAGAGAGAAGAACCATTGGCTCAGTTGTGATAACGTGTACTACTCGTATGTCAAAAATTTTGCTCGTCTTGCAAAACACTCGCAGACCAAGTTACTTGTTTCAGTACATGGAGGCCAATGGTAACCATTGTATTCATCCCTATTTTGTACGACCATGTTAGGATCTCCGGTCAACACTTACACACATTCACACACTTAGGGAAGTTTGGGAACGCCAATTAGCCTAATCTGCATGTCTGAGGCACGGGGAGAACATGCAAACTCCATGCACACAGATCTGACATGGGAATCAAACTCGGGACCTGGAGGTGCAAGGCGACAGTGCTAACCCCTAAACCAAACTACGTAACCAACATAAAAACTTATTAATCTGTGATTTTAAACATACATATAGTTATTGGGTTGAAATAATTTTAAAATGTGAATGAACAGACAAACCTACCAAACCTAATGAAGGTAAAGTTTAAACTCTCCCCATATCTCCGTAAAACCTACACAGCAATATCTTCCAAAACAAAAAAAAAATGTTTAATTATCACCCAGATAACCATACAGTGTTTATATACATCCAGCTGGACTAAAAAACTCTGAAAGTGTTCAATCAACAATGGCGATTTTACTGTGTACATCTTTAGCACTCCTCTTTTTTCTAAGTTATTCATACTGTAAGTTCATCATTAATTCAGGCAAAAACATCACTCACTTACCTTCTGTAGCACTTTATCCTGTATTCAGGGTTGCGGGGGGCCTGGAGCCTATCCCAGGAGACTTAAGGCACAAAGCGGAGAACACCCTGGATAGGGTGCCAATCCATCGCAGGGCACACACACACACAGACTCACACACTCATTCACACACTCCGGGTAATTTGAGAACACCAATTAACCTAACCTACATGTCTTTGGGAAGAAACTAGAGTACCCGGGGGAAAGCCACCAATCACGGGGAGAACATGCAAACTCCATGCACACAGAGACGGGAATCGAACCCTGACCCTGGAGGTTGCAAAACGACAGTGCTAACCACTACACCACTGTGCCGCCGGGCAGAAACATAATTTTCAGAATTTCAGAAAACTTAAGGCAAAGCCATTTATTTATTTATTTGCTTCAGTAAACACTACAATACCCTTGCTTTGTTTAAGGAATATTATGACAAGATGCTTGCAGGAAACTGCGAACACCAATGTTGCATTTAGAAATCTTGCTAACCATGATTTGAATATTTTCTTGGACTTCACACACTGGTTTTATGTTATCAGCGTAGCCATGGTTTTTATGATCTATTCTTATAACTGAATGACATGTGAACAGTGTATTGTTTGCGACTGCAGGTTAAGTACATCATCAGACTGTCTGTCTGGCAGTCTCTTTTCAAAGCATACCTTTTGAAAAATACTGGATCAGATTGTCTTGGCTGCTTCAATGTATTGGATTAATTCCTGGGTTTTAGTGCAAGATTATTTGAAATACTTGTGCTGTCACTGATAGGAATAAAGATGGGAAGCCTGAGTTTGACTTTGAAGCTGATGAGGAGGACATCCGCCTGCCAGAGATCCGCTCTGAGGAGATGGAGGGGAAAGTGAAGAAGCGTTACTATGGACCTCACAGAACTGACAACATCATCCCTGAGATGGACTACTCTCTCAGAGTGAGTAAAGCTTCCATGAGATGAAAACAAAAATGACACAGGAATAGGTCACTTCACAAATGCAATATCTTTGTCTGTTTCTTTCTCAGGCCTATCTCAGCATTCTGTACCTGAAACCCAGGATTCAGATCATCCTCAGACAGAAGAAAGTTCAGACCAAACTAGTGGCAAAGAGTCTGTCCATGATTGAAAACGATGTTTACAAACCACAATTCACAGTATCTTTTTAGGGCCTTACATTTGGACTATGTCAGTGTGGAGGCTCGTCATAAATACTGAAGGAAGTCTGTTGTATATTTAATCAGATGTACTGTTACCTAAACTGCTTCCTTATACAGAACAAGAAGTGTCACATATAAAATCTTTATTGCTAAAACTTCTTTACTGTTGTTGTGATGGTTTGGGGCGTAGTGGTGGTGTAGTGGTTAGCACTGTCGCCTTGCACCTCCAGGGTCCGGGTTTCAATTACCGTCTCTGTGTGCATGGAGTCTCCATGTTCTCCCCATGCTTGGTGGGTTTCCTCCGGGTACTCTGGTTTCCTCCTACAGTCCAAAGACATGTAGGTGAGGTTGATTGACATTCCCAAATTGCCTGTAGTGTGTGAATAAGTGTGTGTGCCCTGAGATGGATTGGCACCCTGTCCAGGGTGTACCCCGCCTTGTGCCCTAAGTCTCCTGGGATATGCTCCAGGCCCCCCATGACCCTGAATACAGGATAAAGCGGTATAGACGATGAGTGAGTAAGTGAGTGAGTGAGTGAGTATGATGGTTTGCCATGAGCTACAAACATAATTAAGTCTTTATACCCCTCTTGAGTCACAGGGGGGTCTGGAGCCTATCCCAGGAAACCTGTGGCACAAGGTGGGGTGCCAATCCATCGCAAAGTACACAAACGCTCATTCACACACTATGGGGAAATTTGGGATTCCCAATTAGCCTAATCAGCATGTCTTTGCACTTGAAGAGGAAACTGGAGGAAACCCTCCAAGCGCAGGGGGAACATGTAAACTCCATGCATACACACCCGAGGTGGGAATCGAAGCCGGACCCTGGAGGTGCAAGGCCACCGTGCCGCCCAAATCTTCACAATCTTCCAGACAATTCATATGAGAAAATTGAAGTTTTTTTTTCAAATCCAAACACAAAGCATTTGGCCGTCACGATTTCGTTGAACCGGATAGCAATTTCTATTTGTGGCAACACTCCAAACCTGACTAGAATACATCTCTACCACATTGTGGATATTGTGATTTGGACATGCCCAATCGGTATTCCAAAGAAACGCAGGAAACACACAGAGGTCATGTTGCATACACATTCTAAAGTGAGCACATGGTGAGTATATAAACAAACGAGACCTAAATAATGAGTGATGAGCGAATTGCATCACTCTGAATTAGCATGAGACAGGAATGGAGCAATACTTTCTCCTTAATGAGAGCGTGCTCACCTGGCCATAGAAAGAAGCATTTGATTTGCTCAGGTGGTTTTTCATGTTATGTAGATGATTCATGGCAGATGGGTTGGAATTTTGCATTCTCCTTAACCTTGGCGAAATCAGAACGAACGAGTGAAGATTACCTTTGGCTTTAATCATAAAAACAAAGATCATTACGGCATCATGATGTACCACAACAACAGGCTCATCAAGTCTTATGAGAAAGTTGGCTGCCAGATCAAGGTACTGAACATACAGTAATTACTGTTTAGTTATACTGTACGCAGGAATGAGAAATATTATATGGTATATTTCCTGTTGAACAACTGCGTACACTGTTTTTCGTTTTATTTATTTGGTAATTATGTCATGTAAATATTTATATATTGGTTGAATGATTTTATATTTGATTTTAATTTTTTTTTTTTTTTCCCTTTCTGATAGTCATCTGGTCTGAGGACAGGAGTGGGTGTTATAGGCGTAATCGAATGCAACTTTCTAAAACCAGCTCACAACAAGCAGGACTTTGAGTACACCAAAGAATACAGGTAAACCGATCCTCTCTACTGTATATCTCTGTCTCTGTACGTACTAAACAGACCCGAGACCTGGAATGTATAGAGGAATACTGCTGCTAAAACGCTCGCACACTGAATGTCTTATGTCACCCCATTGAATACCTTCGGCTCAGAATGATTGAATTATTCAATGTTTATTTATTTTTTTCTCAGACTCACTCTGGCAGCCCTCGGCATCAAACTCAACGACTACTGGCGAGAAAAAAAGGAAAAGAAAGCAAAAGAGAGAGCATTCCGGGCTCTGGATAGAAAAAGCATAGACGGAAATAAAGAGGAAAATGATGAGAGTGAGGAGGAGGAGGAGGAGGAGGAGGAGGAGGAAGACGAGGAGGAGGAGGAGGACGAGGAGGACAAGAAGGATAAAGAAGAAGAAGAGGAAGTAGTGTAAGTTGTACTGCCTTGTCTGTCATATCTGTGTCGGTCAAATGAAAGCGTGCGCGTGAATGATCACACACACTGAACAGGAAGTCCTTAAATATAGCACCTTTCATGCAAAGTGGTCTACAGCAGATGCAAAACAAGACATACGTATAATCCTGTTAAAGGAATTTTAATGCATAAAATTAAAGGTAGACATGAAATAATAACAGCATCAACAACATTCGGATGGTTATAAAGAATAGACAGTAGATTCTGTTCAGCTAAGAATAAACTATCACGATTGTAGCTAATATGTCTGTTAAACCACTTAGCTTTCACATCTACACCAGTCGTTCCTGCTTTTTTTTTCTCTCGCTCTCTCTCTCACTCACAGACACACACACACACACACACACACACACACACACACACACACACACACACACACGCCACACATACAGACAGAAAATGACAGCGCTCTTGAGTTGGTTTGTAGTGATAATAAGCCGGAAACGGTTCTGTCAGCTCTGCAGTCGAGTCGAGACTGAAACCGGAAGAAAGAGCAGAAACCTTATCTGTCGATCAGCTCACAGAGACAGCAGCAGGTTGTCTACCGCACACTGAAGCGCGTGTAATGTGTAATGTGACGACATCTGTCGACATTTATTGCCCCAACATGGGAAAAGTGAGCTGCTTTCTTGTCAACTCGGCTGATTTAATAATAATCAGCCATCATATGGAACATCGCTGTCACGATTGGGTTGAACCGGATTATACAACAAGTCAAATGATGTTAATCATGATAGGTTATTAGAATTATTCATTACTTATTATTATTAATTTTTTTATGACTAATTAAAACAAATAGCCCGTATGCCCTCATATGTTTGAATTACGTTACGTTAATGCTAAATACAGTATATACACATTAATAGACTCGGTTATCCATAAGTAAAAAAGGTTTTGTCTGTACATTGGTCAGAGCTCGGTCTTTCCATGATATCTTTCACGTTTCATACATTGGATGACCAGAAACCCAGTCTCAGGAAAATTTCTGCCAAATTTGTCACAGCATAATGATGTAATGAAACTTTGCCAGTCGTTCGGTTTTTGTCTGAAGTTAAATCTGCACCATAAATGAAATCAAACCGTTGCATAAAAAGGCGCCTGATAAGCAGTTTTGTGTCAGATTACGCCACAGCAGCATGCCCTCTTAGGACGAATACAGCACTTTCTCTTTTTTGGTTTACTGCAAACACACAGGATATGCAGAACACACAGAAACGACCAGACAAAGCGCCCAAATCCTCACGAAACACAGCCAGGATTACTCCAAAACGGGAACAGTAGAATATCAAAAATCAACTTTTAAAGATGTATTTTACGGATCATTGTATGTTCGGTCTTTCTACGGGAAGTTTACAACCAGTTTGTCTCAAACGTTTCGCTAATAGAAAACATGATAAAACAGATCATATCAAGGCGAGTTTGTGTAAAATACCCGAACTGAGGGCGCTTCATTATATGCTAAATATACTGTACTGTACAAATTTTTTAAATATATATATTTTTTCTTTTAAAGTGTTGTTATTTGCTGGATTTAATGATGTACTTTAAACAGGGAGTGTATTTGGCTGATGACGAAAGCGTAAACAAGGCGGAGAGTTCTGCTGTACAGAATGGCTTGTACAGTACAAGATCTCCAACCTGAAATAATATCATTTCTTTTTAGATTTAACCTTTGAACTTTTTCTAAAAACCCTTTACCTATGAACACTAGTGTAAATATCATTACAGCAGTAAATAAGAAAATAGTAAAAAATAATAATAATAAATATAGTTGCAAGCAACGATGACGGGCCCAAGCACCCTGTGCCATTCCCACCCAGGGCACACCGCACAACATGTGTTATTTGAGTGTGTTAAGACCTCGAAAAAGCCATCGCCACTCAGTTGCACCTCACAACCTGCACACATCGCACACTATACAGGGCTAAGGTCAGTTTGGGCTCTAAATATTTGTTGAGTGCATTTGTGTGTGTGTGTGTGTGTGTGTGTGTGTGTGTGTGTGTGTGTGTGTGTGTGCATCGTGAGAGAGGGGTATGTGTATGTGTGCGTGAGTGTAAACATTTGTAATATGGGTGTATGTATGTGTGCATGTGTGTGATGTTTGAGTGTGTTTGTGTGTGTGCATGCAGCATGCATGCATACGTGTGTGTGTCTGCGCGCATTAGTGTGTAAGGGTTAGTGTGTGTGAGAGTGAGGGAGAGAGTGAGGGAGAGAGGTGTGTGACGTGTAGATGTGTCAGTCTGTGTGCTTGTGTTTGTGCTTGTTTGTGTGTATGGTTTGAGTCTGTGTGTATTAACATTAGTAATGTGTGTGTTAGTGTGTGAGATGTGTTTGTGTGTGTTAACATTTGTGATGTGTATGTGTGTACAATAGGCCGCAGGTGCTGGAAGAAAAGCCTCACACTATGATGTTCCTGAACGTGATGTCACGGAAAGTGTCACTGAATATAATGTCACTCAGTATAATGCCACACAGAAAGTTATTAATCATTTTTCGGCGTACGTTTAAGACATTATCACGGCTGACCCATTAGAGATATCGAAAATCCCTCCGCAATTTTGCATCCTCAATGTCTTTAGATCTCTTTGGCCCAGTTTGGTAGCGATTGTATAATTTCCCTAGGAGGAGTATATCAAAATCCATCGGGTGCGTTTTTGTGAACGACCCAAAATAACCAGCCTCCTGTTGAGTTTAGCCCAGGACATGCAGAAAGTTGTTCGGCTCCATGAGCTCTAAATGTGTACAGAGTTTCATGTGCCTACGTGAAGGTGTGTATGAGCTATGCAGCAAAATCTCGTGTGGGGGCCCCTGGGGGCCACGAGACTCTCAGGCGTCCTGATGGCAGCAGATTCCAACCTGTCTGCCACGTTTCATGAGTTTTCGAGCATGTTAAGACCCCCGAAAAGTCCAAAAGTGTGGGAAAAAAATAATCCTTAGGAAAACAAGAGGGTCCTGTGCACCTTATAGTGCTTGGGCCCTAATAATGAGTTCATTCAACTGATATCTGACTATAGCCAATTATCCAGCTCTAACTAAGCTCACCATCATCACAGCCAGCTGCGAATATTAAAGCGAGGAAGCCGTAAATCTTTACAACTTTTACAAACACTGTTCAGACTGAAAATCAGCACAACTCTGCCCTCTTTCTTTTTCTCAGGGATGTGTCATGGATTCAGTGTGAGGACTGTATGAAGTGGAGGGGTATTGCCACTCACCTGTTCAAAAACAACATCCCTGAGCACTTCACCTGCAGCCAGCACCCCATTGGTCGCCTGAGGTCAGGGTTACACACTCCCCATAAACCATTTAAAACCACATTCAGACCACAACCTACCTACCTGCATACTTACACACACACACACAAAGTTCTTGTCTTGAATAGAAGCATGCTGAAACAAGTCAAGAGCTTATAGATAGTGCTTATATAAATGTCACTGAAATATGTGACTCGGTGACTAACTGTGGTGTCAGACAGGCTGGTTTGAATATATATGGAAAATGCGGAAATGCAAAAAACACGAGCCAGAGAGAACATCCAGGGAGCAGCAGTTTCTTTACATTTAAAGTTTCTGTGCAGCAATAATAATGACAATCACTGTTTACTTTAAACAGGCTTCTTCTAAACAAATACGTTCACCAAAGAAATACAAAAATAAAATCACTAGAAATAATAATGATGGGCGCAGTGGTAAAGTGCTCGCCCTATCATCCGGAGATCGCCAGTTCGAATCCAGGGTGATGCTGTAACCTTTCAGGAGGTCTAGAGAGAGCTGATTGGCCGAGCTCTCTCAGAGGGGAGGGATGCGAGGTACTTTCGTGCTCCCACATTAATCATTAATTTACTTAGTGCTCCCACAGTAATCATTAATCAACCAGGGGCGTCTGTGAGCTCACGCGAGCTGAAGGAGCGGATAGCGCTGTCCTCCGAGTGTGTTACTCTGCCCCCAATGGTGCGTGAGTGAGCAGTTCGAAAAGATGCAGTCAGGTGGTTCGGAGGAAACATGCGATAGTCTTCGGCCCTCCCGACTGAGAGGTAGTAGTAGCCTTAATGTGGGAGGCCCCTAGTGACGGGGAGGAATTGACCACGACTAAATTAGGGAGAAAATCGGGGGGGGGGGGGGGTATACATGATTATATATATATAATCATGATAATAATAATTAGAAAATGTTACATAAAATGCTAACTATTTTGTGTGGTGGTGCAACAACACAACTGTTTTTGGCCATTAAATCGTCTTTTTGATTTCTCGCAGTTTAAAAGGCATACTGTTTACAGGAATATCTAGTGAAAGTTGAGTAGAGTGTTAAAGGGTTGAATTTCCACTCTTTATAACCGTGATGATAAGCAGATTGGATAACTGCATGAAAGAGCAGGGTGGATTAATGTACATAGACGGGGTAGACACAGAACCCACTCTTGTCTTTCATGTCCCCAATGGAAGAAAGTACAGGATTGGGGCAGGAACTAGTATCTGTTTTCCTTTTTTTTTTTTGGTCTCTGTTTTTTTACACAGTACAGACCAAAAGTTTGGACACACCTTCTCATTCAAATATTTTGAATTTGTATTATGGCAAGAAAAAAGCAGCTAAGTGAAGAAAAAAACGAGTGGCCGTCATTACATTAAGAAATTGGGAAAACTTCACAAAAACCATCAAGCGCTACGAAGAAACTGGCTCACATGCGAACCGCCCCAGGAAAGGAAGACCAAGAGTCACCTCTGCTGCGGAGGATAAGTTCATCCGAGTCACCAGCCTCAGAAATCGCATGTTAACAGCAGCTCAGATCAGAGAGCAGGTCAATGCCACACAGAGTTCTAGCAGCAGACACATCTCTAGAACAACTTAAGAGGAGACTGTGTGAATCAGGCCTTCATGGTAGAATATCTGCTAGGAAACCACTGCTAAGGACAGGCAACAAGCAGAAGAGACGCGTTTGGGCTAAAGAACACAATAAAGAACACAATAAAGAAAACTCTTTGAATGAGAAGGTGTGTCCAAACTTTTGGTCTGTACTGTATGTACATATTTATACCTTTTACTATACAGTATAGTATCTTAAGTTAAAATCTTTTGAACAGTACCATGTTCATAACGTAAAAATACTTTTATAAATTCCTTCTTAGGTTTGTTAGAGAAAAACTGAGCCATAACATTATTGAGTGATTTACACACCACAACGTTAGTTAAATCACTTTCGGTCGCATTAAAGAGTCGAGAAGTTCAGAATAGTTTAGTCACGGTCATGCATGTTCAAATTTTGTTTTTAAATAACTTGAAAGAACTCCTGGCCTATGTCTTATTTTAAAACTCTGAACACACCTGGCTTACGAAATTTCTATGCATCTTCCTGCCTTTGCAATGGACTGAATGGAGTGTGTTGCTTTTGCTTCTTCTCTCAAAGGAGCTGCTTAGTGCCTGAGGAACCCGAGGAGCCGGAGGATGAGCTGACACCTAGCTATGAAAAAACACACAAAAAACAGTAATGACTTCACATCATACAGTGCCCATGTGTTTCTGTGTATACATCTCTGTGTATGTGTGTGTGTGTGTGCGCGCGCGAGAGAGAGAGAGCAAACCATGGTATGGTTGGTTACTGTTAGACCACATCCTGAGCACTCAACTGTGAAAACAGTGTATAACAAACCACTTGTCATGTTGTACATTTAAATTATATCTAGCAGTCTTCATAAGCTCATAAATCTGTCACGTTTTTAACTGCAGGAAAACTTTTTTCCAGCAAGCTCTAGCTGCCCCGTCCCAGTGCATTAACCATAAACCGATTGACTTGCACCGTGCGATATGAAAACTGATTATAAACATCTGCGGACTTTTAAAAAATTAAAAGGATGCACAGATACACTCGCCTGTAGCTCTAATAAGGTGTGTTTTTTTTTTGTTGGGTTTGTATTTATAGGGAAGTTTGTTCCAGACGAAGGGGAAAATCTGCGGAGGTGAGTGGACTATACAAGACTTACACTACTATCCTCATACTGACTCTTCATTGACATAATGATAACATAATTAATGCTCATACTAAATCAAATACTAACCTCAGTGACCTAAAGGCTCTGAAAGTCTTTGTAAATAATCGATTATTGGTCTTCTCAGTGGCGTGATGGAAAAAACAAGCAACTCCAAGATATCTAGTGATATAGTGATAAAACTAGTGTAAGAATGCACAGATACAGACGGGTCACAATCGAGATAGGTGAGTTCTCTGCACTGTGAGTGGGAGAAGAAATGCACACCACAGAGCAGAAATGGGGGTGCGATACCTTCGGGCAAGCGATGCCCCTGGGCGAGCGAGGATGTCGAGCGAGGATGTTATCAGGTATTGAGGGAGGCAGGATGACGTTCTAACAAGGGCAGGGATGAAGAGCAACGCTTTCAACAACACAGTGTCAGAGCAACGCTCTCAGCAGGGCACGGTGGCAAAGTGATGCTTCTAGCAGGGCAATGCTCTCAGCAGGGCAGGGTGGCAGAGCGACACTCTCAGCAGGCCAGGTAGGTAGGAAACATGCTCAGCAGAGCAAGCTGGTGGGCAGAGACTTCCTGAACAGAGTCAGAGACCGAGGCAGGCTAAACACAGGAGGCCTCATTCTCGCCCTCTCCCTCAGACTTCCCCGGCATGCTGCTGACACACACCGACTATAACCTGTGGGGGACAGCAATAACACACACTCACTGTATATAAATGTATTATGATGTTGATGAGAATTATAAAGTAAGGGTTTAGTACACGTCTCTGTACCCCTGTACTGAAACACTGGACCTGATTGTTGCTGTCTAAACATATTTTAAAGTATGTAGATAGTAGAGATCCACATTTCAGACCATTCAGACAATCCACCACCCCACTACCTGACATTATCATTGTTCTACATTAATGAAAATAAGACGCATCTACATTTGCACACAGTTTTGCAGTCACGCTCTTGCTTTCAGTCTGGCTGGAGAGGAACTGCACACTCTGTGAGCATCTAGAAAAGGGGAAATGCAATTACATATACAGTGTGAGAACTGGGTGACAGTAACCACAGCATACAGTACGTGAATGTTTAAATGTGTGTGATTGCATGAGGTGATGCAAACTGATGATGTAGTACAATTAGCTAAAAGCTGAGGAGGTTGCCAGGTTACTAATATATGCAAATTTGCTTATCTGTTCTTAACCAAATACAATGCAACCATGCCTCACAGTAAGCCAGGTTTTCATTTCTTATTTTGTTTATATACACAGTAGCAATAAAAAATGTTGGACCCATTGTAGAACGATACTGGATTTTTTAATACTAGGAACTATGAAATAAAACGAATGCCATTAGGTAATAAAGTACAACAGCAACAACAACTACAAGTCAGTCTTTTGTTAGTTTAAGGTCACACTAAGGTCAGTTGTTCTGCAATAGTGGAATATCTTGGAAGTACAGTTTTGTTAAAAGTCCATTTGCAAAACACTTCAAGCATATTAAGCGGACTGGCTCTCATGAAAACGACGACAGGAACAAAAGAACAAAGCTGCAGAGGAGAAGTTCGTTTAGAGTTACAAGCCTCAGAAATCACCAAGTAACAAACAGCACCTCAGATTAGAGCCGTTATGGCTTTATAAAGCATAAGTAGAGGACACATCGCTTATCAACAAATCGTAGGAGATTATTGGATATGTTGGATGCCTTCAGCACTGTTTTATAATTTAGAAAGAAATAAAAATCAGGAAATCCCATTGGATTAGATGACATGTCTACACTTTTGACTGATAGTGTATTATGTTGTTGTTGGACTTTGAGCTGCTCCCTCATCGAGGGGTCACCACAGTGGAACATTTAATCTGTACATAAACTTGGCACAGGTGATGCAACCCTACTATTTTATCCAGGCTTGGGACCAGCACTGCATTCAGTGGCTGGGGTTTGAGTCTTGGGTGGGACTCGAACCCGCAAGAGAGAGAAAGAGAGATTGAGAGAGAGCCATATAAACCTAATGTTCAGTGGTGGTTCCAGAGGGGAAAGTGTTTCTAACAAGAGTCAAATGTGATTCTAGGACTCGTCTACTTTAAGTTAAATCTTTATTTGTCACATATACATTACAGCACAGTAAAATTCCTTCTTCGCATACCCCAGTGTAACTGGGGTCAGAGTGCAGGATCAGCTATGGTTAAGGGTCTTGCTCAAGGGCCCAACAATGGCAACCGGGTGGAGCTGGGGATCGAACTGCCGACCTTCCGATCAGTAACCCAGTGCCTTAGCCCTCTGAGCCACATCATATATCAACTGAGACCCAGATATCAGTATTACATTAAAAACTGAGACACATTGCTACAGTAGCATGACTTTTACAACTCAGTGTACATACAGTATGTGTGACGGCCAGGAAATAACCTTCACATCGATTCATTTGCACATATGTGACTGTATAAAATTATAAATAATACTTTCCAAAACCGAAATATGCAATATAATTTTGCATGCATGGCAATCAAAAGTAAAGTGAAAAGTGAAAGTGCACATTTGATAGCCACTATCTGGTTGCAAACTAAAATAATTAATTTCACTGTGGCAAGTAATTATCTGATTAAAGGTTGCTGTTCACCGTGTGAGGAAATTACACTTGGCTAGTGAGGTTTTAGTCATCTTTAGGCTGACAAACTTTTTTTCCTTTTTTAACCACATGATCTATTCAGAAAAACAGCAAATGTAAGACTAAAAAAAATTCAACTAATGTTGTGGAGATATGTTCATGAACTCTAACAAATTTGTTATAGGCAGAAGAAATTCTTAGAAGTCTTTGCTTCTTGTATCTGCATAGACATGTTTATATGGGTTGTTTTATTAGCCTTTAGTTTTAGTCATGCTGGTCACTCACACATTTACTCTGGTACAGATTAAAATTAGACAAGCACATGTGAAACCCACCCAGAGACACCAAACCTCAGTCTTAGCACAGAGGAAAAGAAAAGTGTGTGTGGGAGCGTGTTTGTTTTAATGCACTTTTTATGCTGAACTCTCGTACAGTTAATACTTATTTTGACTCATGTGTGCGCATGTTTGTGTGTTTAAGAGTGATAAAGGCCCAACGCCTCCGGAGTGTAAAGAGGCACCTGAACCCACATCAGAAACCACACCGGATGAAACTGTTATCACCATGGAGACAGACACTGAGAGCAAAGACGATGAATCGACGCCATCCTCACAATCCCATCGGTCTGACACCTACATCTTAAATGCAATGAACATTTATGACAATTATTAAAGGAATTCTTCAGCCTTAATTCCCTAAAAATCCATATTTAACATAACAGAAGTGTATAAAAATTTTTTTTATTTTTTTAATTATAGAGCTTTTCAGGATTATACACTTAAAGTCTTTTGAAAAATAATATCTTAAACTATATCTGAAAGCAAAGACTTTCCCCACATCTTTTTACTGTACTGATCTATGGTATCCATGGTTAGAATATATATGCTAAGGGTTGAAATTGAAAAAATAATATGTATGCCTTTAGTCTTCTAATACAAGTGTGTTGCTCAATTATTTTTTTAGTATGTGGATGTGTGTCCAAATACTCGTTATTGATAATTACACTACAGACGCGATGAATGGAGATCACGCATTTCTTTTACTTGAACACCATGGCTGTGCGTTATTCAGAAATGTGTCCATTACAGATTTTTTTATTTTTACTTTCCCATCTCTAGCAACAAACGAAAAGCATCATGGATCAACAATGAACCGAGCAGCAAATCACTAAAATGCACGGACTCTGAAAAAGAAATTTCAACCACCACAGCAGAATCAGAGGAACAGGTGGTGGACAAAACTCTGGAAAGTGTGGAGACGAATAACAAAAAGAATCAGACCGGTAACAACTGTAAGGAAGAGGGTAAAAGCCCTACAGTGTCTCCTGACACAGAAAGCGCTGCTCTCCCAAGTCCATCAGAGCAGCAAGTGGCACAAGTTACACAGAGTAAAGACCAGACAAAACATGCCACTGGCCCGCCAGGCTGGCCTCACCCAATCACGCCCCATCAGTCCATGGCATGGTCTCACCCTCTTCCACCCGCTCAGACCGTGGTGGTTCCCCCTCTCAGCCGTACCAGCCGGCAGTCTCGCCCTCTGCTCCGGTTGGAAAGTCCAGACCGGTCTGTCCTCACGAGCAGGCTGGACCAACTGGAGCGGGAAGCCAAACGACTAAGGAGGATCCTCGGGTTACGAGAAGCGGTTGTGCAAATGAGTCCGTTATCAGACGGGGAGGTATCAGGGTCAGCGGAGTCTGTACAGGATGGGAGCACAGAATCAGGTGTAGAAACTGTAGCAACAGCTCCTCTAGTTTCCAAGGTGAGAATGCTGCAAAATCCCTTGGTTCATCTACCAGATCAGCACAATGATTTTAAGATTTCAGATACAAATGTGTTTCTGCTTCTTCATATGCTTTTATGAGTCTTTACTTGGTTTGTTTGAACATGTGCACAAAAATTCCATATAACATCGGGAAAATACCATTTGGTTTTAAAGCTGTGCAAAAGCGCTGGTCACTGCGCTGGTCCACCTCCATCAGCACATTAAAGTGTATATTTTACTTTACAAAAAAAAAAAAAAGAAAGAAGCAATAACGTATATTGGTATTTTTTGTTCCTGCATAAAAAATGTGCCCATGTATTCTTTTTTCATGAAACATTAGAAATCAGGACCCCAGTCAGATACACAAAATGTTTTAAAGAAGAACACCAGTCCTGTCAGACAGCAGGAAGCACCAGTGACCCCTGCTGATGACCTTCACTGGAGTAAGACACTGGCTAAACTGCAAAGCCAAAACCAAGCTTTAAGTACAGAGCTGAATGAAGTGAAGAAGGAAAATGATGAACTCCAGAGCAAATTGAGACAAGCAGAGAAAGAGACACGGGACAAGAGAGAGCAAAGTACCAATACACCCTCCAACATTCACGACAGGTCCGTTTGTGTGTACATTATATTAACTATATGTTAACTTTATGTTACTAAAAATGCAAGCTCTTTATTTGACCCGAACCTCTGGTCTTTCACAGTATTGCAGTGGATCGATTACGTTCTATCCGGCGGAACATCGTGTCCCTTCTCTCATCCATCCTGCCCAATTTGGATATGCAGGGTATCAGCTATGACACCGGAGACGTTGACAGCATCTTGCAGCAGATCATCCAGGCCAACAACCTCTGATAAATAAGCTCTAGGACAAACGTACAGTCCAACAAGAACTGATTTCATTGCAGCGTTCAGAAAGCAAGCTTATAGTCAAAGAAAACCTTGATCTTGTTGCTGTGCTTCTAGCTAGAGTCACCGAAGTACATATAACAAGGCTTTTATAGAGCATAATCAAGTACCAGTTTCTGTTACAAAGCCATTGTATGTAGATTTATTCCTTTACAAGCATTATTTCAATACCATACGGCACAGATGTTACTATTATAATGTGCAAAGTTTAACATTTTTAATGTTTGTTCAAGAGTTTCTTCTTAACAGTGTGATAGCTTTAAACAGCAAACGTGTGAGGCAGAAGATTGTGAAAAGTAACAGTCAGGAATCAGCATCGGATCAGGGTAAACTGTTGATTTTTGGTTCTTTTAATAACGTTGCAAAATGTGTTTATTATGAAAATAAGTAATGTTGAAAAGACAGTTTATGTTTGCCTTTAACTTTTAGTGTGTGTTCGAAGTTTTAATCCGTCCTCTGGCTTACAGTACTTTGTACCATGCCAGGAAACCTGTTTTTGTGCTCAATAAGTGCCTGTTTTACTATACCTGTATCACTGGCTACTGTTAATACATTTTTTCAGCAATAAAGTTTGAGCATTTTTTTTTTTTTTTGGTAATTCAAACATTTTAGTCTCAACTCCAAGTGTAACTATGGACATAAACACACAAGCTTTCACATAACCTGTTTATTTATTACACAGTATAATACAGTACTGATCAATGATGACAAATTTTAAAAACATTTTAAATGAGCTAGTAGTATGGATTAAATACTGTTAATATTCCTTTGGTTTCTCTACGGAAACCATCACCTTATCGTGGTGGAGAGGTCTGTATTCCCTTATAAGCCTGCGAGCTGTGTGCTCCTGGTAGGGCCTTCGAAGGCAGATTGGTCTCAGCCGAGGGATCAGACTACGAATAGTTCTAATCAGACCGCATGAAAAAGAGAGGAGGGAAAGCGTTGACCCAGTCTGGAGGAAGCCCGGGGCCCATGACTGGAGCCAAGGCCTGGACAGAGAGCCCGCAAGTGAGCGTCTGGTGGCTGGGTCTGCCATGGTGGCGGACTCAAAGAGCACCATGAATAGCCACTATGCTCCCGCCCCCATCCCGTCCCATGGACCCGCGAGAGGAGCTGCTGGAGTCACATGCTCTGCTAGGTCGATGGCAGTAAAGGCCGAAGGCCTCGATGAGTGGGGTGGACTGGTCAACTCATCACCATCTGGTGGGAAGTTGGGTTAGTTGTCAAGGGACGGTTCTAAGCTTCTATTGCTAAAGCTGCGGCTGTGAGCTGCGGTCTTATGGTCCTGCGTGTCTCAACAAAGGACATCAGCTACAGTCACAGCTATAGCAGAGGTAAAGCAACGGGTGTGGGAGGACTTTGGGGAGGCCATGGAGAAGGACATTTGGGCGGCACCAAGGGGCTTCTAGATAGGATCACTGGATTGGTTCACAGCCAAGTGTGAAATGGAGGTGATTAGCATCGGCAGCCTAAATCTGTGGCCATGGTTCTTAAAATAGACCGATGGATCGTCTCCTCCAGGTAGGGATTGAGTCATTATCCCAAGTGAAGGAGTCCGTGAAGGAGACGTTGGAGCATGGAGGTTGCTTGAAGAATCAGAGCAGCAGGGGTGGAATTGCATTTCATTTTCTGCAACGTTGTGGCGAAAAGAGTTAAGCCAAAGGCTCTCACTCTACCCGTCGATCTTTGTTCCTACTCTCACCAAGGGGTAAGAGCATTGGTTTATGACCAAAGGGACAAGATCCCAGGTACAAGTGAGGGTAGCTGGAGGGTAACTATTTTTCCCTTAGAGACAGGATGAGAAGCTCAGTCATTAGTGAGAAACTCGGAGTAGAACTGCTGCCACCGGACGCTCTTCTAGGAAGGCGTTCTTGGCACATCTAGCTGGAAGGAGACCAAGGCACAGACCGAGGACTAGGTGGAGAGATTATATTGCCACACTTGCCTGGGAATGCCTCGGGATCCCCCTGTCAGAGTTGGTTTCGGTGGCCAGGGAAACGGAGGTTTGAAGGGGTTGAAGATGGATGGATGGATATATTACTTTGACAGATATATATATATATATATATATATATATATAAATTGTGTGAAATCTAGGACAAGCAAATAAACAAGCCTTTTCCCCAAACTTTCACAGCAAAGCATGAAAATCATTAGGAATCACACTTCATGTTATTGAAAGCCATTTACAACATAGTTCACATGAACAGCAACGGAATAGTTAATGTTTTACAGTAGTGATCTGACCGGACTGTACATTTACACATGCTTATAATTACAGTGTTTTAGCGGATTGATTATATGCAGGTTTATAAATTAGATAAATCTGCAAAAGCAAATTATAGCATTATTTATTCTAATTACAGCAGGTGTTTTTCCTGTCTCCTAGTTGCCTGAAATAATATTACACCATCTTACCTCCTACTGCCTTCTGAACCATTTTAAGGATCTTAGTTTTGACAGAATACAGCCTGCATCATTTGGTCTTGTACCATGCAAGAATTCTCATAATTTTTCTCCTCAACCTGCCTGCTAAACCTCTGTACCAGAGGAATGGATATGCAGCAAGACTAAATAACTAAACAAAGGGTTAGATTAAAACGAAGCAGTCCCAGATGACTGGCAGAAAATGAGAAATCTTTTTGCACATGAACAGTTAGAAATTAAAATGAGCAGAGGTTGAAATTTGTAGGATATCAGGCTTCTAAAATGACATACACTGAACAAACAAAACAGAGAAGCTGACATCATCTGATTCCAAGTTCTACTGTACATCGGGAATGTATTTATTGGACTAAATTATAGGAGCTTCGGGGGCTTAAACACTAGAATAAAGTAAAACTTCGAAGAACTAATATATGAAATGCAACAACATTTTGGCATATAAAACCCATGAACTGCAGTGTAGCCAATGTAAACCTATTAATTTTGTTCAAAGGTAATTATTATACAAGGCAAGCTATGGACTGTTGTGGTGAGAGCAAAAATAGAAGATGATGGTAAAAAGATTGTTACAATTATATTTAGCAATAAAATATTTTTTATATTTTACAAGATAATATTCAGCTATTAACAACAAAATTTAACTATTAGCTAGTGCTTAGCAGAATTGCTGCATATCTGAAGAGCAAATGCCAGAGATACTATCACTTTACTAACACTGGACTGATGGATGACTATAGATCAGTTTATCCTGGTGGATAAAAGATAATCATTTTAGGTACTTCAGTTAATAATGATAACATTTAGCCATTATTGATTGTACTTGCATGAATATTAATGTGTTAAGAATATCAAAACTAAAGATTTTATTATAGCTTAAATAAAAGCTGGGATATGGATCCTTATGTACAAGTTCTTAGAAGTCTGTTATAATAATAATAATAATAATAATAATAAGGTGGCTGTTGAACCACTGGTTTTACACAGGGCAAGGTAGCTAAACTTTTTGTTGTCCCTTTTTAGTAATGTGGTGAGACACGTTGAAATAAACAAAAATATTCTACAGAAAAATATGTAGTGTAACAACTCTTTACAAAAAAAGGGCGGGGTGTAATAAGTGGATTTCAGCAAATCCTTTTCTGACAAAGGACACTTCTTATTTTAAAATCAACATCCTGAATATGACATTTAGTGCAAGACTACCTTCGACAATTTCAGGCTATGTAAGATAAAGTAAAGCTTACTATTCCTATTTCAAATCTGAACAAGATAGTGTGCTGGTCGATTTTTCTTCATGCTAACTTAATTCATAACGATCCTTATAAAAAAATTTTTTTTTCAACATTAAGGAATATGCAGGTGCAGAAAAGGCCAGGCTACAACTCGAATAACTGGTACAATGCCACATAGCCTAGTCAGAGGTAAGCAATAATGCAAAATAAACTCAATGTTGGTCTACGTAAAAACTTGAAACACTGGCTAGCAAACCATCAGGTGACATGCAAACAGCAGACAAACAGTGCTCATCTGTTCAACCTGGAAGGACAAAGGCCACATGAGCAAAAGTGCAGATGTATAGCTGTGCTATACACTTTAAAAGTGGTGAGAACGAGGGGGGTTTTCATAAATACACTAGTGATAATTAGAGTCAGATCTCTGAATTAATAGCGAATGTGCCTTCATTACAGGCAGCCATTTGATTAAGCCTCAAGTGGAGAGCTGGGTTAGCTCATGGTCGCTGGATGAACTGATCTGTCTTTCTACAGCCCTCTGAGACCTATAGATAGCCATCTTGCACCTGATGTCATGCTTCTTCTCAAAGTAGTTTACCAGAGGCGGTTCGGTCAGCAACGATGCAAGCACTTGCTCAAAAGATATTGACCAATCACCATCCGGCGCACTGCCACGCCTACTGCCACTCCCACTTCCAGCACTACCCAGTCCACTTCCGATCAGAACGGTATCATCTGCGATGTCTTCACACTGCAGAGAATTGGCGCTGACCACAGAATAGGATGAAATGGACGTGTCGTCCTTCACATCTTCATCCGACCCATTGGATGGAGGGGGTTCTAATTGGGCCTCTTCTAGAGCCTTTGACACCAGGGACTGTCCACAGCCAGCCTCTCCAAAACTGTCCTCTTTTCCTAGAATCTCTGCCCCTGCCTGAGCCTGCGCATCAGACTTCTTACTGCCGTTGTTGGTGAACTTCTTGCCCACTTCTCCAATGCGCAGTAATAAGCTGGCAACCGTAGCAATGGCATGATAGAGCTCCTGTTCCAGAGGGTCCTCACTGAACATATTATACAGTGTCTTGCACAGCTCAATAAACTGCTCCTGAAACCAAAACAGAGCATTAAACATGAGGCATCATCAGCGCATGAGAAGAGAACATCCCCACAAGCCATTTTAAACCATTTGCCAAGTATATAGTGTGGTGAACACCTGACCATCAGCGTAATATTACTGGCCATGATTTTCAAATCTGATATTCAACAAGCATATATGGGTGTAATATCCAGGCGTCCTCATACATTTGGGTATACATTGTAGTTCTCAAGTATAGTTAATATACCTTTGCATTTACATTAAACAGACATAACAGGGTGAGAAGGGGAGAGGAAAAAAAAAAAAAAAAAAACATTTGCCCACAAGTGAAAAGAGGAAGTAACTAATAAAACTAAGCTTGCTAAGGCAGCTCAAAAAAGCACTATGTGCAAACTGCAAAACAAATCAAACACTGACTTTTACAAGTTAAAAGCATTTGTGGCAGGAAACTTTATCCACTTCCTTCACATTCAGTGGTTTGGTGGTTTGTGCAGCTATCGGTGTACACTGGAGAAGTAAACATGCCAAGTGACTGACTTTACCTGGTTCATTCTCGGCAGGTCTTTAATGGTCTCCTTCTTGGGTTCCCTTTCCTTAGCCCACATTCTCAAGTAATACTTATAGTCCTTCACTTTATCCTCTAAAACAAAACAAAAAAAAAAAAAGAAGAGACACAGCTGAATGACCCATTAATGGATGAAATTATGGTTAACATTTTAAATGAGCAAGTACTTTCACTCATCTCTTCTTCAAAATCGTCAACCTGTATATTAGATCCTATACCGACACATTTTCTCAAGCATATAGTACCAGCAATAATAGAACCCCTGTTAAAAAGTAATTAACTGTTCACTCAGTAGTGGGTATGTCCCCAAATCCTTTAAATTAGCCGTTATTAAACCGCTAATCAAGAAACCTGACCTTGACCCCTGTCTGCTTTCTAATTACAGGCCGATATCAAACCTTCCCTTTATCTCCAAGATTTTAGAAAATGTAGCATCACAGCAGCTATGTTCACATCTACACAGAAATAGCATAAATGAACTGTATCAGTCAGGATTTAGGCTTCATCTTAGCACAGAGACAGCACTTGTTAAAGTAGTAAACGACCTCCTATTGGCCTCTGATCAGGGTTGCGTCACTATACTTGTGTTACTGGACCTCAGTGCAGCTTTTGACACCATTGATCATAGTATTCTCCTTCACAGATTAGAAAAGGTAGTAGGAATTAAGGGAACTGCCCTCTTGTGGCTCAGATCCTACTTGACTGATCGTTATCAGTTTGTAGATTTAGATGGTGACCATTCCTCATGTTCTCAAGTGGAGTTTGGTGTTCCACAGGGCTCAGTTTTAGGCCCACTGCTTTTTTCCCTTTACATGCTTCCTCTGGGCAACATAATTCATAAACATGGTATTAGTTTTCATTGTTATGCTGATGACACACAATTATATGTCTCAGCAAAACCAGATGAGAAAAACCAGTTTGCTCAAATTAAGCAGTGTGTGCAGGACATACGAGATTGGATGTTAATTAATTTTCTTCTGCTTAATCCTGATAAGACAGAAGTTCTGGTCATAGGACCACAAGTAGCTAGAAGTAAGCTTTCTGATCACACTGTAACTTTAGCTGGCCTTTATATTCCAGCCTTTCGTTTGAAGCACATGTAGATAATATTACCAGGATAGCTTTCTTTCACCTTTGAAATATTGCCTAGATAAGAAACATATTGTCACTAAATGATGCAGAAAAACTAGTTCATGCTTTTATCACCTCTAGGTTGGACTATTGTAACGCCTTACTGTCTGGTTGTTCAACTAGGTGTATAAACAAGCTTCAGTTAGTACAGAATGCAGCAGCAAGAGTCCTTACTAAAACCAGAAGATATGAGCACATCACCCCTATCTTATCTACACTGCATTGGCTCCCTGTGAAATTTCGCATCGATTTTAAGATACTACTTTTGACATTTAAAGCACTAAATGGTCTCGCGCCACAGTATTTGAGTGAACTGTTAGTGTCTTACGATCCGCCACGCCTACTTCGATCAAAGAATGCAGGCTGCCTGTCAGTACCACGTATTATCAAAACTACAGCAGGGGGCAGAGCTTTTTCTTACAAAGCCCCAAAGTTAACAAATAGTCTTCCTATTAATGTTCTGGACTCAGACACAGTCTCAGTGTTTAAGTCTAGGCTAAAAACCTATTTATTTAGCCAAGCATTTTTGTAAATAGATTAACCTTAGGTAAAGGAGCAGATCTGGGGGACTCATGGACGTAGAGTATTCTGGTGAACTGGTATGTTTAGATGCTGTCCTCCCCACTCTCATTGTTCACTCAGGTTTGTTGACGGTGAGGTGATTGGTTGCTTTACATCTCAGGGAGCCCTCATGTTTGTGTTTCCTTCTGGCTCTCCCTTTTAGTTATGCTGTTATAGTTAGTCCTGCCGGAGTCCCTGCTTGCACTTTGCACTAATATACTTTCACCTTATACATGTTGACTGTGTCCATACCTAACTGCCATCTCTCCTTATTTTCTGTTCTCTCCTTTCCCTCTCTCCTTTCCCTCTCTCCGTCTCTGTCGAGCTATACATGTTCGCTCCTGAGTTGCCAGTGATCCAGACCCGTCTGACCTCTGTAGCCGTCTAACCCATCCTGGAGTCCTGCTTCTGGTTGGAGATCTCGTCGCATGGATGCCCCGTGTGGTCTGCCTGGATTCGTATGGTGGCTGGGGATGGTTTCTATTAAGACTGTCCTATCATCGATTGATGCTCTGGGGACCTGTGACTTCAGTTGTTCGATAGCTCAGGACTGGAATCTCCTACAGTCTACCTGAGCCTCCAGGAACAAACTGGACTCTTTTTAATTTTAATTTTAACACATCTCCTGTTACACTGAACTTCCAGTACACATTATTATGCTGATCAATCCCTGCTATCCGTTATCACCCAGATGAGGATGGGTTCCCTGTTGAGTCTGGTTCCTCTCAAGGTTTCTTCCTATTACCATCTCAGGGAGTTTTTCCTTGCCACCGTCGCCCTCGGCTTGCTCATCAAGAACAATCTTATCATTTTGATTCATACACATTGCATACAAACTTACTTCTTTTTATTGTGTAAAGCTGCTTTGCAACAATGTCAATTGTTAAAAGCGCTATATAAATAAAATTGACAAACGCTATTATTGATAAACTGTATAAAAAGGCAGGAGGTTAGCATTGCTACCTTTCTTATCTTCAGAATCTCCTCCTGCATCAGCTATCTCCTTAGCTTCCTCACCTGTAGCAGAAAACAATAATAATGTAATAACACAAAAGCAATCAAAAGCTTGGTTATAATAACTTCAGCTACGCATGTTATATTATGACAAATGTTAAAGAAAGATGGTACCAAAGTTGGATGCCCGTTTAATTAGAATTTTTTTTATAATGTGATGAGAAAGAAAGGAAAGCAGGAAATTGCATTTCAGATAACAATTACATGAGCTTGTCAGCAAAGTCTTAATCTAAAACAAACAAAACAAAAAACAAATACAAATCAAGCACATGCTCAGCAATTTTTTTCTTGTGAGATTACGGACACAAACCTGAGGTGACTTCCTGGACCAGGAAGTCTAGATGAGACAAGGAGGGAGGATCTGGAGAGGTTATACAAGAAAGAAGAAAGAGAGAGAGAGCAGATGATGGAGTATGAGTAAGACAGACATCAAGAAAAGATGAGAGGGAGAAACGCATTCAAAAAAGCAAGAAGCAAAGCAACAAAGCAGGTGATTACGATAGCAATTTCCAGAGATTAACACTCATCACAATTCTACTGATTAGTAGAATTGGACTGGCTCATACAGGAGCACATGCAGAATTAGTACAAGTAGACAAGCATGAAATCTAAGGACACACCATAAAAAGGAAACATTAACATTGATTTAATTATATACCAGTAAACTGTTGACAGGATCATGGACACCCAAGGCACAATTATGCCCATGGGGACCAAAGCCTAATCTCAATCCGATCAAGCACCAATAGGATGCACTGAAAAATAAGTCTGATCCACGGAGGACCCACCCGACAACCCGCAGCACATCCCTAGAGGTCCTGCAGAGCCTCCCAGAGCCCCAAAACCTAGGAGCCTAAAATATAGGTGGGTAATAGTAGTTCTAGCTCTAGTAGTTAATAGATCTAATGTGGTTATGGTTGATTCAAGTATAATGAATACATAAATAGATTTAAAGCCAATATGGTGATTTTTACTATTTAATAAGAATTAAATACTTCTAAGGATACATTATATTCAATAGTTTTTTCTTTAATAATAGGTGGATCTAACTTCAAGGTAAAATGTACAATAGCTTTACCATGCTCATATATAACTGCCTACTAATACAACGATGCATAGTCATTTTACATCTAGACATCTCATATTATGAATTAAAATTGAAATCACCTCATGATAATGAGGCCACTGTGGCGATTTTTGTTTCACACAAAATGTGATGTTGGTCAGACTCAAAAGAGGCCAGCCATGTGAGTTGAAAGTTCATTTCACAAAATAATATTACAAACAAGTATGCGTTCATATTCATAAAAATAAGTTGTCACTACCTACAGGATGTGAGGAGATGGTCACGGTTTCACAAGTGCAATATATATTTATATACGTTGTGTTATGTAGGTGTGTATATGTAGGTAAGTGTTTACCCTGTGGTGTGTCATCATCAGTAAAGAAGTGTGTGGCCTCAAGTGCAGACTCTGCCTCTTCTGGGCACAAAGCTGCAGGAAGAGTCACAGTAAGTAGCAATTTTAGACCATTAAACACATACGCACATGCTCACACACACACCCATCCATCCACACACACACAGACAGACAGACAGACAATGTACAATTTTGTGGGTTTGTCTGCTTCTTGTTTATTTTCAGGAACTTCAGATGATTCTCTGTTAAAGTATGCTGTACAAGTGGGAGTCCTGCTCTCAGAAAAACAGGTGGTTGTACCTTTTAAAAGAAGCAACTCGAAAGGCATCACTGTCACACAAGCATGCTAAAAGCAGAAGAATGTCTGCTGACAGCAGTAAACGCACTTTTTAGGCATGCACAACCATTTCCTGTACAGCTAAGAAAGCCTGAAAAAAAAAGTGTGAACACTGCTCTCACACACACACACACACACACACACACAGACGCGCGCACACACTTTCCGGCTTCAGCAGACTTTCTGAAAATCATGTATCGGTGTTTGTGAGAGCGTGGTCACATAGTGTGAATAAACAAACAGCCTTAATAAATAATGACAGTGCCTCCAGCTGGCAGCTCGGTCAAGTCTTAATGTTTGCTTTGTGAGTGCGAGTGTCCGTACCTGGAGGCATGTGTAATTTATAAAGCAGCTTCAGTTTCTCAGTCATATCACCATGATACATCCCACCTGAGAGAGAGAGAGAGAGAGAGAGAGAGAGCAAGAAAGAGAGAGAGATCATAAACACATTCATTGCTTCACCGGTAGAAAGTAGGCATTACTGCCGAGTCTTTCTGTTGGGCTGAGAAAATGTGGTCACCACATTCAGAACGCTGCTGTAAGAAAGGAACTGCTAACTAGTTGGTTATTATTATACGTTAACATGCTGGGTTTTCAAGTTGGCATGGCAATTCTCAAAACAATGGTTATGTTCATTTTAACATTTGAATTTGTTATACTGAGCAGACTTTACACTATATTCAATACAATGCTTATTCTAACAGACAGGAAGTGACAGCGGTCACAGATTCTAACGATGGTGTTAATATCGTAAAATATTAATATTTAATTTAAATAAAATTAAAATTTAAATAATATAATATAATATATAATTAATATATTGCACTTACTCAGGCCTGTGACAAACTCTTTAAAGTTGATTAGGGTGTCTTTGTTGCGGTCAAGGACGCGAAATAAGCGGGCGGCTAGCGTAGAAGTGTGCATGCCACAGCTCCAAGGGGCCAAGGCTGAGAAAAGCTGAATGAACTGGCCACAGTCGATCCGGTACTGCTCCAGATAGGGCAAGCTCGGGTCATGGCGCTCTGCAGCGGAGCTACTCGCACCCCAATAGCAGCTCATGATGTGCTTGGCCTGGGGAAGATACAGAGAGAGCGATATTGGACAAAAGGACATTTGACAAGGAAAGGGTGATATCAGATATAAGCATTTGCTAAGGCTGGTCTCTTTTATCTCCTGGATCTTTTAAGCAAGCAAGTTCTGTGGAAAAGAAAATGAATACAATGATATTTCAATGGTCAATAGTTACAACCACTCAAGGACCTCCATTCAAATGTAACAGACACTCCTTTAATAGGAAGGCCTGTACACCTGCTCACTTATGGTAGTTATCCAGTTAGCTCATCACATCACAGCAGACTCACAAAACCTGGACAACAGGAAAACGTGTTTTATTTTCCTCAGCTGTTCAAATTTGATCTTCAGCTGTTAAAGTTTATCCACACTAAGGATCACTGTTTTGTGCAATGCGGAGTACTTTATTATACAGTAAGTGTGCTTATACTTTTTGTTCTGTTATTATTTTATATTGTTTCTTTGTGGCAGAGAAAATGTCCCCCAACATCTTTCTACAAGGCATTTGCACCCAGAAAACTGTCACTTATTCAACATTTTTGTGTTTCTCATACCATTCTGTGTCAATTCTTGAGACCGTTGGGTGTGAAAATCTCAGGAAATGAGCAGTTTTTGAAAGACATAGACCAGCCCATACCTGCATCCATGCAACAGATAAATTCTCAGAGAGCACATTTTTGCTTCATTCTGAAGTTTAATGTGAATGTTATATGAAGCTTTTGACCGATATGTGTTTTTGCACTGTGTTGCATACAAAGAAGGTGCAGGAGTTCAAGTGTTGCTAAGAGTGAACAATGAGCATATATTCTACATGTCCTCTGAGGTTTACTCTCCTGTTACAAGCTAACCTTAACCCAGGGTGTCTTTTAGGGAAAAGGGGTGCAACTAAATACAGCTGAAAAATTATAGGACCCAATGGACAGAAACACTGTATATAATTCATCAATCTTTTTTTAAAAATACATGAATACTGAAGTAAAATAACATTGAAATGTATGCTGATTAAGACAAAGCATACAGCACAGGATATATAGCTTGTTAATTCATTTGGTACACCTAGCTATTACTGGGTTAAAAAAAAAAAAAAAAAAAAACAGTTCAAGATGATTTTACTTTCATGTTGTTTACACCAAATTCTGACCCCAGCTGCTCATACATGTCAAAATTTTTCAATCTTCTATTGCCCGATTTTGTTGAGCCCCTGTGTACTGTAATCTCAGTGACCTGTTCTTAGCTGATTTTTTTGTAGCTGATCTGCTTCAAGGCTCAAAGAGTTGTAATTTTAGGGATCCTCTTCCTAACCCTTGTTGCCTTTCCATCATCCTGAACCAATCTGACTATTCTCCTCTGGCAAAATACTCATACCTGGTATTTTGTCAAAGGCAGATTGTCTTGAACATGTCTACACGCCTTTAATGATTTTCTACCATGTGATTGGCTGTCTAAATATTTGCGGTGACTTAATGAAGTGTCTGGTTAGTGCACTTCCTCCACAGTCAAAGTTTATAACAGTGGTGTTCACACACACACAGGGTGTTTATACCTTGAACAGGACATAAAGCTCCTCCAGCTCTTCAATACTGAAGGCTGAGTCGGTCATGATGGCCCTCACCTGCATGCACACAAGAGCAGTTTTACAATACACACACAAACTGTTTGTTTTTTGCTTTTTTTTGAGGATTTAAACAACCACTCACCACACTCCTCTTAGCTGTATCCTCTAAAGACTGGATGACTTTTAACCGCTGTTTGAACCTCATCTGCTCAATGACATCAGCACGCAAGCTTCCAAACTTCTACACGAAAGGAAAAATAAAACAACCAAAAAGATAAGGCAAAGATAAAACAGAAGAATATATTATTTATTAAGACTTTTTGCAAAGGGATTAAACATTCATAAGTCCCACTTTCTGTGGACCAGTTTCTTTTTCTCACCTCGTACGACGTCTTAATGAGATCAAATACATCAATCTCTGGTGGAGGTTCGTCTCCACTGGTTAACAGGGCATGCAGGTGGGGGATGGGTGGAGACACCGTCTGTTTGTTCACAACATTATCCAGATACCTGAGGGAAGAGCATTTACAGTTTTTGCCCACTGTATGCACTACACTGATTGGCTTATCAGTATTCGGCATTATTAGGTTTAGCCATACTGTGCTGCAGTAAGTAAAAACTAATTCAACCTCAGACAGACCTTCCGAGTATGGTCATGGCCTCTCCTTCATCTGTGCAGTTTAACAGCTTCTCCATGTTAGCATGCAACACAGCCAGTGATACCTGAAGGGCAGAGAAACACAGGGCCCTCCTTTTAAAATTAGTTTCAGACTTGTATACTTCATAAATATTTTGAAGCACTTAACATTAGTGAGCCTATACAGCGCTACAGTATGCACTCCAATCACATAAACAATGAAACACAATAATTAAAGATTGATTCAGACTACACAAGTACACAATAAATATGAATAATATTCATAAAAATGATGGGTATCGTTATTGTCTTGTCCTTGCACATATATCCACAAAAAATATTTTTTTTAACTTTATTTGTTTTCCTCAAACTTTTTAAGGAATCTGCCAAGAAAAGTCTTGACTTGTTTGGGTGTCCGAGATCATGTTTGGTTTGACACCATCATGTGACTGTTGATGTTCATCAGTCTATATCAGTGTCTGCCAAAGATGGGCATGTGGACAGGATCAGCCTTGTCGGTGTTCAATTATCCTATGTTTATACAACACATTGTATTTCCTACAGTGATCTTATTTTCTTTTTTCTTTACATTTTAACATACATTCTTACAGATGCTATACAACTTTTGAGAACCATGTAAGGTCTGTGTCAATCTTTAATCAAACTCGCCATCTTAAATAAAAAAAAAAATTGAAGTTGTTATTCTTGTTTCAGCTGCTCTCATTAAGCGAGAGTAAACCGACTCATACAACGTCAAGGCTGGGGATCTTTGTCAGGCTGTCAAACTCCAGTGTTCCTCGAGATGAATGAAGATATTATCGCTGTGCTAACCGAGCAAGAAAGCATTCTTTTAAAAGCATTCCCATATTTAGTTCCCTTTACTGGCTACCATTCTCTTCTGGCTGATATATAGAGCCGTGATTAATGTGGGAGCACTAAGTACCTCTCATCCCTCCCCTCTGAGAGAGCTCGGCCGATCGGCTCTCTAGGCCTCCGGCTGCGAGAGGTTACAGCACCACCCGGGATTCGAACTAGCGATCTCCGGATGATAGGGCGAGCGCTTTTACCACTGCGCCACTCGGAGGCCCCGATATTTCATTTTTAAATATCAGCATCTTCACCTCATCTTCAGCGAGTTTTATAACTTATTATACTTTATTTACTTAATTTGGGGCTTATAACACACAAATAACCTGAACCTTAAAACAATTTTTTAATTCCCTATATAAGACATGAAGATATGCTACTTTAAGTTTCAGCAAAAGGAAAACAAGTATAAAAAACAGACTGTGTAATGTCTCTGCATGTTTATATATAATTGCAAAATTGGTCAAATTTGTGAAAATACAGTATTTCATACGTGACTTTTAGAAGATGTGACCTTAAACACTCCCTGAGGATGTCCCACTTTGAGAGCAGATCTTACATGATACATCAACAGCTGTGCATCTGGAAGCCTGCAGAATTTTTTTTTTTTATTACTGTGATTTGCTCTGAACGTTCTCACCTGAAAGATGACTTTGATTCCCTCGTAGAAGAAGCAATCCACCAGCAGCACAGCACTGTCGAACGGCATGACGGACAGAAAAAGTGTAAGGAACCAGGACAGGGAGATGGTGGAGATCACGCCGAGCTCCTGCATGTGCTCGTACAGCAGCGGCAAACACTCCCGTGTCAGCTCCTCGAACACGCCCTGATCCACCAGAGCTCCTGAAAAGAAACAAACATTCATGTACACTAGATCGCCAAAACTGTGTAAACACCTGACCATAGCACTCACGTGTGGTTCTTCCCCAAACTGTTGCCACAAAGTTGAAGAATGCAATTGTGTGCTTGGTCTTTGCCTGCTGTGGCTGGATAATTTCCCTTTACTGAAACTAAACCCTGCTCCAGAACGGAGCTGTACAAAAAGCAAGCTCGAAGCACAAAGACATAGTTACCAAGGTTGGTATGAAAGAACTTGGGATTGTTCTAAAGAGAAAAAGACAGACCTCAACCCTACACTTTTGGGATGAACTGAAGCAGAGACATGAATGAACAAATCCCAAGACTGTGCTCCAAAATCTAGAGACCCAGAAGAGTGATGGTTATTATAACAGCAAAGGGAATGGGATGTTCAACAAGGACATATGAGTAGGATTGGACCAATGTCCAATTGTAGTGGAGAAATCCACATGCGTGTGAACAACTCCACCAAAAATATTTGTTGCTTAACCTATGGATTTTATTTCCAGTAGACGTCTGACCCCAGGAGAACTACAGGTGGAAATGTCTGCGCTGGAGATTGCAGCGAGGCACTGACTGACCTACAACTCTGGTGTTGTAATAATCAGGCAGCATCCGTTCACACAAAGCCACCAGTAACCAGAACGCCTCCTCTTCAGTACAGTACAGCAGCAACACTGACGTTACTATATTCATAGCCTACGGAAAACAGAGAAAACAGAGTTTTAAATTTCCACAAAAAAAATATATATAGCATTCCGGGCAAAAGATTGGATACACCTTCCAATTCCATGGTCTTTCCTGATTTTTGAAGAAGATTCTGAAGGAAAAAAAAAGGATTGTTCTAGAATGTAGAAAAACTAAATTAAAAAACAAAAACCATTGCATTAGAAGGTGTGTCCAAACATTTGCCTGGTACCTTTTATGTTTCCATTACTACAAGAACCACATGCTTTTGTTACTGTTTTGCTATTTCTTTCCCATCTGGATCATTATTTTTCACGTATCCAGCTCACCTCTCTGGTTTTTACTTATTCATATAAAGATTTTATTCTTGATAAATTGTGGTTTCCTGCATTTCACCTTATTTTGTTCCATATACTTTATTCCTAGTATCAACACTGTTAATATCCTGTATATACTGTTAATGTAATGTATGTTTCTCATTCTAATAAAACAAAAAATTAAATACTCTCTTCTTAAAGTACTTTCATCCTTTTTCCACACCATTTTAAACCTTTACCTGAGTCAAATGTCAACAACCATCAGATGTTTGAGACAAGAAACACTGCCATTAGGTAGTGTTAAAGACTTTGATAAAGAACTATTATTTACTTTCAAACGCAACAAACATTAAATTATTTCCTAAAGTTTTTTCAGAAACATGGATGGTACAGATGCCTCAAAATAAAATTCCAAGAATTTCAAAGCCATTTTAAGCACTCCTTTTTAAAGTCGGTCGACACGACCAGGTTCAGGGCTGCCTTCTGATGTCAAACAGCGTTTTCAATTATTCATTTAAATCTTTTTATGATTTTAGGTCAAGCATTTCAAGCGCAAATTGTGCAAATACAAGCAGTCCCAGATTAGCACAATGTAAAGCATACCAATCCACTTGACTAAATCTGTCCCCTTTCCCCACTCTGCCATCATGTGGCCAAAAACCATAATCGCGCCTTAGAAAATGAATCTCAAAGTAAATAGTTGTCTGAGCCTTTAAATCACGAGGGTGAATCCTGGATGCTATTTCTTCTCAGTTTTCCACTCTTTCACAGTTTTCTCTCTATTGAGTTCTCTTTATTCACAGTTTTCTCTCTATTCTCTCCATTTGTTTTCCATCGCATTGGACTGTGAACTCTGTTTTGTTGAGGATTTTCCTAAATTAGGATCATCATGCTTCAGCTGATTCATTGTAACAGGTGAGGCCGAATAATATCTCCCACATCCCCTCACACAAACACGCACACACACACACACACACACACAATATACTGGACTTTAGACTCTAAAAATACTGTATATAATTGTAAATTTTGGTATCTGGTGCAGTGCAGTGTCTATTTTTTGTACAATACACAAACTACTTCCATGATTGATCCAGAAGTAGAACCACAATCTATTCCATATATATGAATAAATTCGTAACACTAATGTTTGTATGTCAGGGACTACCTGTGTATACACTGTATATAGGTGCGCGCATACTGTACCTGGCAGTAGCCAATGCCCGGGTTGCGGTACGCATAAGCAGTGAGTACTCGTCGAAGAGCGGCGATTCCCATCTCATTTTGGAAGGCATGGTGCTCAGGCATGGAGCGATGCAAATCCCTCTCAATCTCTTCTGTAGCTAAAGTGCACCTGCCCATGGCCTGCTCCACCAGCTCCGCATAGTAACCGGGGTGAGTCACCATCTCATTCTGAGCACCTACAGGGGATACAGGAGGAAGCTGCATGAACTACAAGTTATATCACTATACTATAACTATAAGTTCACTGCTAAAACAGTTATTGAGCCAGTTAATCTTTTATGTTGACATAAACTTCAAATGCAGAACATTAAAAAAAAAATTTTTTTTTAACCATACAAGAATAGTAATATGGAGGAGGAAAGGCACAAAGCAATAAGCAGGGTGAATGTTTATGCACAAATACAACAAAAGAACACATTACTTCTTCTGTAATGCTTAGGTACATCTTCAAACACTTACAATAACAGAACCAGCTGAGTCAGGTAAGATGCCAAACTACCGAAAACACTGTTGAAGAGTTCAGCTCCTGTGCAGTTTTCACCTACTAATCTAAATTATTTATCACATTTTCAAAGTCACTCATACAGTAGGTTTTGGCACATCAGCTGCCAAACAGTTAATTACATTTATTTAGATGAACATTCTACACTGTAAAAATCTGACACTGTAAAGTGTCATTACACTTTGATAGACAAGACTGCGCCCTCCTTTCTTTCTCTTTTCCCCAGGATGTTTATGACACAAAAAATAAACTTGTACAACCCAAACTAACTAAAATAATTTTGCAGAATAGAAAGTACAGTAAATTATATTAAAGGCTAAAACAATAATACAAAACTATAATATTGCCCTGTTAAAAAAAATAACAATAAAAATAATAAAAAAGAAGCAGAAGAAAAAGAATTAGAAAAAGAAAACTGAATTTTTGTATTCATTTTTAATGCTTATTTTATAGATGTGACACACCACAGCAACCTTATAAGGGGAAAACAATTTTAACCACAAAAAGGAATGGGTTCAGCTGCATGACAACCTTTTTTAATAGTGAATGAAGCTATTTTCTGGAAGAGAATTACATTTTGCAGAACTTTATGCAAAATAATAAACAGGTTGATGTGATTCATTTCTAAGAGACGTGTGGAGATAATCTATTACAGAGTATTACTATGACATACCTGTTCTATATATATTTTACAAGCGGCTTACAAGTCAAACTGGCACTTGTGATGAAATTTCTTGTGAATAAAGGCTTGAAACTGACTGACATTGATGAGGTGAATTTGGTTGTAACAGCTGGACCCTAGTAAAGAAGATAACCAGTAATCAGGAGTTGGGGCAGTATGCTCTTATTTTCATGAGTATTTGCACTCACATACTCAAACACACACTCACATTGTGCTCAAGTCGTATTTCCTCCACTTGCTCAATATACAACACTCTGCTTGCTGAATTTCAGCCAATCAGAAGCATTTTTTTTTTTTTTTTTTACATTCTGACCTCTTTCCGATTGACTCCCTTTGATGCTTTATGTGTCCGCTCACTGCGTATGTGTCAAACAGTTACACCCCTATCTCACCTATGTGGTTTGACTCGGGGTGAGACACGGCGAGGTACAGCAGGGCCCTCAAGCTTCTGCGAAACTGAAAACTGAACGCTTAATTTTTGCGCAAAAATATTGGAAATCAAGCACACCCCGGGCGCACCGCACAGCCTGTGTGTTATTTGAGTGTGTCAATGCCTCGAAAAAGCCATCACCACCCGGTTGCACCGCACAACGTGCCAACATCACACACTATACAGGGCTATTGTCAGTTTGGGCTCTAAATATTTGTTGAGTGCGTTAGTGTGTGTGTGTGTGTGTGTGTGTGTGTGTGTGTGTGTGTGTGTGTGAGGGAGGGAGAGGTGTGTGACGTGTGGATGTGTCGGTCTGTGTGTGTGACGAGTAAATGTATGGATGTGAATGTGTGTGTTATTTTGTTTGTGATGTGTGTGTGAGGCATGTGACTTGTTAGTGTGTGTGTGTGTGAAACAGATGTGAGCGTTAATTTGTGATGTGTGATAAACATAAGTATGAGCGTGTTTGTGTATATGTGCGTGTGTGAGTGTGAAAAAAACACATTGTGATAAAACGGTGTTTGTGCGTTGTCAGAGAGAGGTGTGTGTGTGTGTGTGTGTGTGTGTGTGTGTGTGTGCGTGAATGTTAACATTCGTAATGTTTGTGTGAATGTGTGTGATGTGTGTGCGTGGGAGTGTTAACATTTGTGATGTGTATGTGTGTACAATAGGCCGCAGACGCCGGAGGAAAAGCATCACACTATGACGTTCCTGAACGTGAGGTCACTGAACATGTCACTAAATATAATGTCACTCAATATAAGGCACACAAAGTTATTCATCATTTTTTCGGCGTATGTTTAAGACATTATCACGACTGACCCGTTTGAGACATCAAAAATCCCTCTGAAATTTTGCATCCGCAATGTCTTTAGATCTCTTCGGCCCGGTCTGGTAAAGATTGTATGAATTCTCTAGGAATTTATATATCAGAATCCGTCGTGTTCGTTTTTGGGAACGACCCAAAATAACTGGCCTCCTGTTGAGTTTAGCCCAGGACATGCAGTACGCAAGCTGTTTGGCTTGATGAGCTCTAAATGTGTACCGAATTTCGTGTGCCTACGTGAAGGTGTGTATGAGCTATGCAGCAAAATCTCGTGTGGGGGCCCCTGGGGGCCACGAGACTCTCAGCCATCCTGATGGCAGCAGATTCCAACCTGTCTGCCACGTTTCATTGAGCATTTTTGAGCATGTTAAGACCACCGAAAAGTCCCAAAGGGTGGGAAAAAAAAAAAAATCCTTAAGATATCAAGAGGGTCCTGCGCACATTATAGTGCTTGGGCCCTAACTGTTAGAGTCCAAAAAGCACAAACGCTACTTGTTAGTTAGTTTTTATTTAGTATTCTTAATATTATATTTATGTTCAACAACTTTTCACTTTAGTTACATTAAAATAGGGAACAGTGACTTTTATTTTAATACAAGAGAGTTGAATGTCCTGTGCAGACAACACTTACTTTTTCTTAAGTGCAATCAATGAGAGAGAGAGAGAGAGAGAGAGAGAGAGAGAGAGAGAGAGAGAGAGAGAGAGAGAGAGAGAGAGAGAGAGAGAGAGAGAGAGAGAGAGAGAATCGTGTGAGAGAATCATGACCTTAATTCCCATGGAGAAAAATCGTGATTTACATTTTGTCAAGAATCATGCAGCCCTACTGTAAACGAAATCATTCACAGAAAGGCTGAGGAAAAAAAAAAAAAAAACCCCCGCTGTCTGATCATTACTGGCATAATGAGAAAAACGGTCTACCTTGATGGTAGAACTATTAAAACGCTGAAAAATAAATGCGGTAGTGTAGCAGAGGATTATGTAGAGAAATAAAGGTTGCTTTTGTTCTGTTATTCTGTAAAGCAACTGGGATTTAGCCTAACCAGGAGTTGTAAAGAGTTTAACTAGGATCATACTATAAAAATACTATAAAAGTAAAATAATATTTCCATGGCAATTAAACTTAAAATTACACTAGTCACATTTTAAAAGTACGACCGTCCTAGTCGCACAGTAGCTACAAACTGAAGAGCTAACAAATCTTACCAAACTTGCTCTTCCACATCATCCTAAAGACTCAAAATCCAGATGTCTGGTGGAATTGGTTGGGGAAGCTTCCAAAACATGTATACCGTGAATATAATGCAGCAAGGGAGTTCGCAACAGCAGGTCATGTGATCAGGATGAGTCACAGACCCAGGGCATAACTGAATGAGGCGGTTACCATGGCAGCTGTTAATCATCCTGCTAGTGGTATGAATGAATAGTCGAGGTTCACAGAGGGCATGTTTTAAAACAGGCTGCATTTATGTATGTAATCATAAATGTGATTCGGTTTGATCTCAGTGCCTAAATTCACATATAAAACTGTGACCCCTTCCGTAATAAACATGTAAATGTTAACATTATTAATGCTGTGAATAACCTGAGTACCATCAGCATAATTTTTCATCAAATCAGAAATAGCATTATTTTATACTTCTTATGCTAGAATGTGCTTTCGAAACGCAAGTGAAATGGTCTCGATTTTGTTTTCAGAATACAACAGGAAACTAGTGCCCCCTGTTGTTAGAAAAGAGTCATTACCTGAGAACAGCAGCCACAGCTCTCCTCTCAGACTCTCAGGAATCCCTTTCAAGACCAGGTCTCGACTCTTAGACGTGCGGTACATGCACACACCTCGTCCAAACTCAAAAAAGTGGATATTCCAGGATTCTTCCTTCATTTTTTCTTTTGTCTGATTGACAATAAATGAAAATAAAGCATAAATAAAGTATCAGTAGTTTCTTTAAGGTTTATGCATGTACATACTATTTCTATGGAAATCAAACTTACTATCTTGTACAAACAAAACATAAGTCTATGTTAGTTTGCCAAAAAATCGTTACGTGTATATACATTACTGTGCTAAAGTCTTAGGCACCTTATTATCTTTAGTACAAATGTACTCATACATATTTATCATGTAGTATAATGTACAAAAGAAAAGGATTCTGGAAAATATCAGGATAGAAAATCATCATCGGCCTCCAAGGTCCCTAGATGGACTACAGAGGTTCACAGACAAACAATGGACAAAAGAACTCATTATTTAAAACATATTTTAAACATCAATAAATAAATTAGATTACGGAAGAATATTTGCATGCCAATTCATGCATCATCACATTGACTCAAAAAAATATATTTTTAATATATTTTTAAATGATTTCTTACATTCATAATACTAATGCACCGGTTGAGTTAGCCAGTGACCAGAATTTCCTGGTTTTCAATTTGATCGGCCATGAACAGTCAGCATTGAATTTAACCGATTCTGTGCCCAGTGCACTAGCTTCTGCGTGGTGCAACAGAACACTAATGTGGCATTTTTATGGTGCTACATTATCAAAAGCGGCATACACTAAAAAGCTTCTGGTCTGCCTTTGTCTCCAAACTCTGTGAGCAGATAAATCTCAGACCCACACATTACACAGGCTTACACCCATCTTAAAACACCACAAGGGTTAAAGTGTTTCGAAAGGCACATCTTCCCACATTTGAAACTGCGCATGTCTATGTTCTTACAACTGATCAATGCATACAGTACTCAAGACTCTGGAGGCATCTGAGGCGGTAAAACATCACTGTGTCTTTATAATCCTATAGGTGGTACACTCTGAACTATTCACATTTGTCATGTTTGTTTAGAAATAATTATGGCAGATGACAGAGATACCTGCTGCTCACTAAAAATTTAGCTTTTTGTTTAATTTAATTTTTAATTAAATTCATAGTCTTGTAAGGCATTTTGTATTGTTTAAATACTGCGCTTGATCTTTAACTAAAAATATACAGTTTAAGTCTTAAAATTAACAAACCCTAACAATAAATAATAATAATATCCTTTATTTTATTATTATTTATTATCATCAATCATCAGCAGCAGCAGCAGCAGCAGTAGTAGTAGTATATAAATGACCATTAAACCATATGGTCTTTATCAAAATCTATCTTTATCAAAATCTGCTGTTTGTTCAGCTAAACATCAGGGAGACTTTAGTGGACTCTAAAGTGGAGAATTCCCCCAGCTTACAAGACCTGATGCATTTTTAATGTTAAATCTCATTAAGATCCATCAAAGTGGCCTTTAATGGCTCTGCCGCACATAACTTACAGTCTTCACCTCATCAAACAACACAGCATTTAAAGAACCGTAATCTCTTCTGGATTGGAAAGCCTCTTGCATGTTCTATGATCAGGAAAAAACATTAGAGAGTTTTGCTCTTTTATGTGGGGTTTGTGAAGCTCGAGGTATAAAGAGGACCTACTGCTACGCTTAAACAGCAGATGGTGCCGTTTTTTTTTTTTTTTTTACTATTTTAATGAAATACTGAAATACAAATTGGTCATTAAATGTGAAGTTGTAGTAGCACTGGCTGATATGACCTCAAGTCAATATCACGCTTAACTGAACATTTTACCTGGATTATTTAAGGGAAAAAATTTAAGGAAGAAATAAGCAATATAAGCAAAAGATTCTGAGTCAGAGTTTCTAAATGTCCATTTATGTTAATCTTCTACCAATCATGGACGCCAGTAAGCCCATGGATGCGAGTGGATTGCATTTTCCTCTGGGCAACTTTGTTTGGAAAGAATTTTTAACCCATTTAATTTCACCTAAACGTTTGTACTACAGGTACAACTGAGCAACTGTAATTTTTTCCTGCTGCTAAAACTGAATGTTAACTCAGTAACAAAGACAAGATTAATCTGTATGACCTGAAACTACTAACTTAAATTGAAATATTATTTTTCAAAAGTTAATATAATAAATATTTAAGGTTAACGTTGATCACACAAGTCGACGAAAGTTTGATTTTAAATGCCACTGGCATGTTGGTGTAGTGGCAATGTCGCGCGTCACCCGGTCCAGGGTCGATTCCCATTTCTATGTGCATGTAGTTTGAATGTTCTCCTCGTGCTTGGTGTGTTCCCTCCGGGTACTCCGGTTTCCTCCCACAGTCCAAAGACATGCAGATTAGGCTAACTGGCATTCCCAAATTGCCAGTAGTGTGTGAATGAGTTTGTGTATGTGTGTGTGCCCTATGATGGATTGGGACCCTGTCTAGGGTGTACCCTGCCTCATGCTTGAAGTCACCTGGGATAGGCTCCAGGACCTCGCGACCCTGAAAACAGGATTAAACGGTATAGACGATGAGTGAATGAGTGATATGAGCTAACCGCTTTGGGTCCCAGGTCTTCAGGACGGCCCTTCTGGTAGATGTGAAGCAGACCCTGTTTGGCTGTGGGGAGGCTAGAGCTGTAGTATCGATCCTGAATGATCTCACCCGCCCCCAGAACTGACGGCATTGTAGGAAGGGAAGTAGGGGTGGTGGGACTCGGACTCTCCTGTTAAAAGAGTAAAAACTGAAATAAGGAAAGTGTTACACATTTTAATTCATTTTATGTTTGTTTAGGCCACAAACAAAGATTACATTTTAACCAGAAAACATTAATAACTTGAATAATACAGAGTTTGTTTTGTGCTACTGCTCAAGATGCCATCAGCTTTAATACTTGTACTGTTTAGGTTGACTGACTCACAGATTGTCCACTCATGCTACAGAGTCTGTCAGGCGTTCGCTGCAGGAAGTCTGAGATGCGCTGAACAAGGAAGTCGCGGTCTTTGAGGTTGGCAAACAGGAAGGTCATCTTGTTTTTAGTGCTGATGGAAAGAGGACTAGGCAAAACACTGCTGCTGTCAGCTTTCTCTACTATTGACACCTAAAGGGGAGGGGGTGACAAACAGACATACTGTAATCTGTTATACTGCTAGTGTTTAGTGCTTTTTTCACTTATCCAAGCTGTTCTTATAAGAATTCATATATCCAGATGTGAGTAAAAGAAAGTCTAATTTTTCAAGTGTTAATATATGTAAGTCCTATTAATACTTAAATAAACAAAAGCACAGTAGCTCACAAACATTTCAGCCAAACTAAAACAAATGAGAAAGAAAGAACTATCGACTCTTCCAGCATAACTCTGTTTCATACTCATTTACATATATCTTATTAAAATGATGTCTCGTGTGACAAAAATAAAAAATTAAGAAAAAAAAAGCAAGCATACTATATGTTAGACTGGTTTGCTTTTCCATGTTACATTTATGTCAAGGTTTGTGTCAGGTTCTGTGTTTCTTGTCTCCTCCTCTTCCTGAAGCTCAACAAGATCATGGAAAATTAGGGTGTGGCCAAACTTGCAGATCATTGCTTTTGTTTGTTCACTGTTATTTTGGTTAAGTATGAACTTTCCTTTGTGTATGAACTCTTGCCGCTTATTGACTTTGAGTTCTGCCCCATGATGCTCAATATTTCTCCTGTAGTATACAAATTGTAAACTTTGTAATGGACACTATTTGGATTTATATGGACCCTAATATTTCACTAACTAGTAATGGAATAGCGCATAGTGCAGCATGTAAATACTTGTTGGATCGCTAGCTGAATTCATTTGGAGTGTTGGTGTAAACCTTTCATAATCTGTTCAACAGGAAAACTTTTATCCATTATCCATGTAAACACTTGATCCATTAATTTTCTGTTTTGTCAGGGGTTTGGGTTAGTTAGTGAGAAAAGGGGGAGAAAGAAAAATATGCTCTCATTTGGTTGGGCTAGGTTAATTAGTTTCACTGTGTACAGTTATGAGGCCGTTTCGTTTTTTTTTTCCCTTCGGGCCAGATCAACTTCATAAAAGTTAACCACCTTGGTTATAAGATCAAAAGCCAAAGCATTTGGTCAATCGGATAACATTTTCTTTGTCATCTTATACAACGGTATAAATTACAGGTTTTGGTCTTCGAGTGACTATGAACATGCTTACCTCTCTAAGTGGTATGATGAGTTGACACAGGTCCTCCTCTCTGCTGGCAAAACAAATGTAGTTGTTAGAGACAAACATCTGTCCAACCACATGCATCTTAGCGAAGGGCGTCCACAAAGTGCAGTCTGTATGACCGTCTAGTCGTTCCTCCTTCGTTAGGCGGAACAGTGCTCTGTATCGCTCATTTTTTGCCCGTGCGTCCAGGTCCCTAAAGCCAAAATGACAACCATGATTATTTACTCCTCGAGCTAATTCAACCATTCACACTTACTCACGGGGTGAGAGTGAACACTCAGTATTAATCAGCATAACTTAGATCAACAAGACAAAATGAATACTCAAGAAAAATCCCCTTTGCTGAGCAATTTAGATATTTTTTTCTTTTTAGAAAACTCTCACCTTTTAAGTGCAGAAACGTTTTTCAGAGTCTTGCAGGGTTTGGGGAGCGAGTGGTCTGCAGAGAAGCCCTCATTATCCAAGAGCTGCCTCATGGCGATGTTAGCCAGCTGCTCCATTAGTTTGAATGTGTCGTTGATGTTGAGAAACATGGAGAAGTAGTGCTCTGTGTCCCGAGTGCTCACCCGCACGCTCTCGGGGAATAACAACGTGGCGTTCTTATCTAACTGCGTAACATCCGTCCACTGCACTATTAATGTCACTAAAGAGGCAGAGAGAAAAGAATAATGCGTTTTTTGCATTTTTACACTATGCAGGGAAAATTTCCCCATGGCCCAGTCACATCTTTATCTTTCTGGATAAGTACATCTGCCAAATGTCTAGATGCAAATTAAAATTAAAAATGTCAAAATGATTTTGATTCATCTGTACTTCCTTTCCTCATCTCACCCTCTTTTCCAAGCAGAAAGGAGTAGAAGCACAGGTGATTGACAGACAGGTAGAGCCAGCCCTGACGTGGCACTCTTCCCTTCCAGTAGCTGCACGAGTAATAGTTCACCAGTTTCTCCTCCTCCGGCATTCCAAACAACTTCCGCATCTTCAGCTCCGCCTCGCGAAACTTCCCACAATCCTCGTCTTCTTGAGCCTGACGGCTCTTATTCTCCTCAGCAATGATTCCCTGCAAGCAAACAGATCAAAAGACAGTTGCTTACTGGAATATACCAAGATTTGGCGTGTACTCCTCAGCCTGGACTGGTGCAGTGTGAACAATCTTTGCCGAGAGCTGACCTGTATCTTGCCCTTGACAAACGTGGTGATGTCTTCATCATTGTCAAAAATGGAGAGAGTCTGCAGTAAATTAGCCTCCAACCATTCCCAGTGTTCCGTTATCTCCTTGCGAGATGATCCTGATATTAAACATATTAAACAATGACCTAAAACACAATTTTCTTATTTCTGCCACAACAAAACATTTCATAAAATGCAACGACTTCAGCCTTTAACAATGAGCAAAAGCCATCAAGTAGAGCTACACAATTAGATTTTTAAAAATAAATTAATTAATTGTGTATTTTGACAGATATTACGATTTCGACTGACATTTAACTTTTAAACATACCATTTTATATCCCCTCATTTTTAACTAGGCCAACACCAAATCATTGGACAAATAATCTCATTAACAGGATGTTGGCCTATATTTATTTATTGACTCACAAGTAGTTAAGGAAATAAGCAAATACGTACATTTCTGACATTTCACTACATAAATTGCCTTCTATGAGTACATTATCCGTAATAAACTGCAACCGTTTATAATTAAATAACTGCACAGGTCCATTTTATATGCATTTAATTGTGCAGCAGGTAATAAAAATAAGCCACTAAACAGCATCAAATATAGAGCTTATGGTCTCTCTCTTAAGCATTTACTTGAAAAGCAAATGACAGAAATACTTGATGACATAAAAAATAAAATACTTGTGGTAAATAAAAAAAATTGCCAGCAGCTCATAGATGGCCTCAAACTGTTCAACACCAGATTTCTCAGTAATTCATAATGACTAATAATAATGAACTCACACGGTAAGCAAGTGTAACACAGCTTCTTGGAAAATAAAAGAGCAAATTAGTGTCAGAAACAAGAATTATCGATTGTTCCGTTGAGAGAAAACATTGAATAAAGCTTTTAAAGAGATCCTCATCTCATCCCAATTGATAAAGCTCTAAAATACAGCTTTATGCATTTCTAAAAAAAGAAAGTGTGGTCACTTAGTTTGGACATATTTAATGCAAAAAAATTAAATAAAAAATAAATTTCATGTTTGACAATAAACCAAATGATTCACGATAAAATCTCAGAAGGACACACACACATTAATCACATAGTAATCAAGGTCACATGATTACTGACCACAGGCAATGCTCCAGAAAAGCTGAGAGTCTCCTGTTTGGTGAAGGATTCGATATGGAGCCACACGAGCACTGGAGTCTAACACAACGTCCAGAGTGCCAACCAGAAGACCTAAGGGAGGGACAGATAGGAGTGAGAGAGGAGTGAACAAGTTTCTTTAAAGTTACAAAGTTTTTTTTTTGTCTCCCACTGGAGATTAAAGACCTATATAAAAAGATAAAGTGTTACACAGTGTGGAAAGTTCACTGCTTGGGTCAATAATATTTTGTTAATTGCAAACCCTATTTCTTCTCCTTGATGTCTCTACACTCAGCCATTTTCCTGCTCATTTTGTTTTACTGACGCAGATGTCTGCATGAATGGGTTATTTATGTGTAAGTCACAACAGTCTTGTGCATTAGAACCAGAATCGCCTTTTACGTGAACTCATCATGAACATGAATGTCAGGGCAACATTGAGCTTACAATTAATTTTTGTGAATAGGCCTTGTTCTGGGACAGAACAATTGTGCACTATATGGCTTTAATAAAAATAAAACCAAAAGGAGTTAATACACAAATTTTTATTACTTTAGGGTTTTCTGTAAAATCATTACATGGCCAAAATTATACATACAGGGTTTAAAAATAAATAAATAAACAAACCAATAAACAAACCTTAAATGTCATCTAGAATGTTTCACCTTAAGTACTGTAAATGCTTTTGGTAGGCATCAATGACTTCTTGACAGCTTGATATCTGACCAACTTTCTTGGCAGAATTGGGGTTTAATTAACCTCCATGGTTTCCTCCCATTGATCTGACTTTTAAGCACAGCCCACAAATTCCAAGTTCCAAAGAATGAAACTTGGCCTATTTTATCCACTATGCAATATATGTCTGCGTGTTTGGGGGTCGCTGTCCTGATGGAAAACTCGATTTTGGCCAAGTTTCTACTGTGTATCTGATTATTTTAGGGCATGCAAAAGAATTCAGAAGTGGTCATTGTTCTTTGTTATTCCATAATGAATTTTGTGCAATGCATAAATTCAGCTGACAGCAAAACAAAGCATAATGCTTATAAACATTTCTCTGGTCCAAAACATTGTCCAAAAGGCCTTTCCTTTGTCCATAATATCAGCTGCAAACTTTTGTGAAGCTTGAAGGTGTTGATTTTGTAGCAGAGGATTTTGTGCAGCAACCATACAGCATACAGTGATTTCAAACTGTATTAACTGAAATAAAATTTAAAAAAACTGAAATAAAAGACACTTGCCTGTGACTTGATGGTCCCTGGGTTGTTCATGCCTATCAAAACCAATTTCCTCTTAGCTGAAGATGACTGGTCCTCGTCCAAACCCTGGCAAAGTGGCTTGTACATACGCACAGGTGTTTGTACTGAATTGTTTGTAATCTGCAGTTGTTTAGAAGTTAATCCAAGAGACATTCCTGACTTGTGTAAATCTACCATCATCTTTTTCAGGTCTCTTCTGAGATCCATGGAGTTTCCCATTGCAGTGTGTTGTACAATCCAGTGAGTGCTGTCGAACAAACCTTTTCTCATGTTGGTACAAAAAAGGCTACCAGCTGTAGTTAATCCTCATCACTAACAGAAAGGCAAGAACTCAGCAAATTCAAGGAGCTTTCAGGATTTTTAGCATCGCTGAAATAATAATCTGTGTGTTTATGTGTAACTCTGACCCTGTGTTAATATCAGAAAAACCAACATAATTTAAAATGTATACTCCAAATTCATGTGGTTTTCTCTATTAACAATGTATGACATTGTACCATCATTATGCCCCAGAAAAATCTTTTTATTTATGAGCACAACTGCACCTCTACACCAAAAGTCAACAACTCCAAGTCCAAATGCAGACTCAGCAAAGTATTTCAGCAGGACTAAGTAAACAAAAATACATATATATTCAGATATACTGGAGTTGTTAGAAACAGCAACCCCCATGCTGTGCTTTATCACATGCACTGAAGTAAATGATTTACCCAAAAGTGGGACTTAGAGAACGGGAGGAGCATTAAATGACTGGCTTAAATTGTGTCTTTTTCTTGTCTAATTTGGGAAGTGACTATGTGGCTTGTTAAAAGGTTTTTTTGTTTTTTTTAAAGCTAATGTGAAAGAAATGCATTGGTTTAAACATTTCTTTTTAACTTTAAACTACTTTTTAATCCTGTTTAACAATCCGCAATTCTGAGTAGAGAGCAAGTGCTTGGCAAAGAAATTACATTCAAAACCAGTCATAGAAGCACTTTCAGCAAGAAAACATCTGATAACGTTAAGTTATCCTAAACAACAATTTGTCTACTTCATAACTGCTTCGAAGCCGTTCCGAATTACCTCTGAACTGTTCGTGTTTTATTTATGCCAATGCAAACTAGTTTCTGAAACAAGGCCGTCTCCCAAATCCCTATTCAATGTCACTGCTGAGTGTGTGTAATAAGTGATTGTACACCCTACACAGTGCACTAGCTTTCCATTTGATATTTAGGATTCAATCCTACAAAGCACAAGTTAATGTAGCTGATATTTTTAAGTGGAATAAGTGAAATATAAAAGAGAAAACTATGAGATTTACAGGACTGTTCACCACCTTGATGGTTTATTTCTTCACGTTTTGGATTCATATTCTAGGTAAGCATTTAAAACTACTTTCACCCCTGGCGATGGTTACTGTTATTTACACTAACCATCGCCAGCTCTGACAGGATATGTGTTAGCCGGGGAGTAATCTGTTGATAATAAATGGTGTTTGTGGAGCTGTTGTATGAAAGCAATATCACACTCGAGGTCATCGAGTGTGACGACTGGGGCAGTGGTGGCTCTGATTGGAAGATCGACCCCCAGCTCCGCCAGGCTGCCACTGTTGGACCCTTGAGCAAGGCCCTGAACGCTATATGCTCTAGGTGCACTGCATCATGGCTGACCCTGCGCTCTGACCCCAGTTATGCTGGGATATGCAAAGAAGGAATTTCACTGTGCTGTAATGTATGAAAAATAAAGGCTTAACTAAAGTTAATCCTGTTTTGCTGGCTATCATCACAGCTGTACTGCATCACAACCACTTTGATACTCAGCACAACAACACTCCATTTTATGTCATATTGCACATAAAATGAATATGTGCAATAACACAAAATCTTCCATGAATTTGGCTGAAATCATTCCATATTGAGTCAACATTAGTTGATGTGCTTCATGTGCTGATATTTCCTAAGATAATGTAATGAATCAGTGTGAACGGTTAATCTGCTGGTTCCTGATGTCATGTTCATGATGTGCTTAGCAAACACGAGGTCATGAGGTGTTATTTTTCAGCCCATTGCCATAAAGTCTCAAGCTGATCAATGAAACTTTAAACCTAAACAACTGATCAAGACCGTTTTTGACCGTTCTAATCTTAATCTATATCTGCATTTACAGGAAATTAAAAAGTAATAAAGCAAAATATCATGTCCATTACATTTTAACACAGAAATTGCACTGTACGCATGTGGTACATGTCAGGCTTTACTCTAAACAGGAAGATAACACATATTTAGCTGAACATGGTCAGGCAGTTGAGGAAACGTTAGCTAGCTGGAGTTAGCAGAGGAGTTAGCGTTTCTGTGTCTGAAAATATGAAAACAATATTCGCACAATACTTTTTTAAACAAAACAAAACAAAAAACACACGTTCTGAGACGTCTCAGAGGGACAAGTCCACGTCCACCGCGTTAGCAGCGCCACCAACTAACACAACAAAACAAACCTAGCTAGCTGAGGGCTGGCTAATGTCCAACAGGAGTGTGTCAGTGCCATGTCACATGCTGTAATGCTGATGTTGTATACATTATATAAACTTTACTGGATACTGGAAGTTGAGTTTGACTTTTGCCATTGATGTGTCTAAACTGGAGATCTTTGAGCCACTCTATCTGGGAAGATAAGCAACTAGGTTTGGAAATGCAGCAAAGATAACACTCTGAAACAGAGACAGTGATGTAGACAGAGTGCGAGAGAGTGTGTGAACAGGCCGAGTGTTTACCGGTGATGCCTCCTCCTTTTCCATGTCCCTTTCTCCGCTGCAGGATGAAGAAGGGATTGGCCCTCTCACTCACCCACAGCGCATTAGCCAGCAGCACCTCCTCCGGGCTGATCCACATCCTAACCACGGATAAAGTCCTGCTTTAGTCGAGGCCCGTTTCACATTCGCTTAACTCTAAAAAAATAAAATAATAATAATAATAACAAAGCAGCAAGGTTAATCCTGCCAACATACACAAACACCAGCACAAACACTACCTCCTTCCTACCTGCCTGCTGCTTCTGTTTGTTTCTACACAGGCGAGAGGGCGGGCACTGGGTGATGACGTCATCGTCCAAGATGGCAGCCTCGCGCTCCGCCGAGGTTGCCAGATCCGCGTGACGAAACTCAAGTTTCACTCGAGATTCGAGATTCAAAGGTGCTTTATTGGCATGACAAATATTTACATTGGTTTTTCCCAAGCTCAGAAATATATCACAAGAAAATAGCAGGAGAGATAAAGTAGAGAGAGAGAGAGAGAGAGAGAGAGAGGAATAATAAATAAATGTACTGTATATAAAAATAAAAGAGTACAGACATTTCGTTCCTCAGTCAAAGATAAAGAGACACCCTTGAATATTATCTGTCCTTTTTTTTTTTAAAGAAAATGACACTAACTCACTAACTCACTCACTCACAGACTATACTGCTATATTCTATGTACAAGGCCGCGGGTGGTCTGGAGTCTATCCCTGGAGACTTGGGGCCTGAGGCGTGATACACCATGGATGGGGTGCCAATCAGGGGCGGATCTACCGGGGTGGCACATGGTGGCAATTTCCACCCTAAGAAAAAGCCTTGCCACCCCATTTGCCACCCTAGCACTAGTGTCCTAATGTTCTAATGTATACACCGAATAAGAATATCGTTCCTTGAACCCACAAAAACCATGCCTGCTTCAGTGTTGCCACCCCTCAAAATTTTATTGTCACCCCCTTGCCACCCCGTGAATAATTTTTTAGATCCGCCCTTGGTGCCAATCCATCTCATGTATCACAGTTTGATCCACAGTGTCAATAGCTTTAAGCTCGGCCTGATGTATCCATTTTCACGCTATCTACTGTTATAGTCAGTGAGGACGCTGCCTGGTGTTACATTCGGTGAGGAATGCCTGTGACACGCCCACAGTATGACATAAAAGCTGATAATTTCTCATGACTACCTGCGCAAACACCAACCAGCCACCTCCCACGATCAACCCAAAACCAGCTCATTTGGCCCTCCTGAGACACGACTTCTAACATTGTGTGATGAATATTGAACGTGAAAAAAAAAAACATTATTTCAGTAACTTCCCAGTCATGTGACCATCCATCCATCCATCTAGAAAGCTCTCTATTTGTTTTTCTCAAATTATCAGTTAATTATATTCAGACATGTAGCTACACATTTTAGAACATATTTCGAAACATCCTGGGTTGAGGGTTTGATTTCAGCCTTGGGTCTGTGTGTGGAGTTTGCACATCCTCATTGTGCTTGGTGGGTTTCCTCTGGGTACTCTGGTTTCCACCCACAGCACTTATTTTGTATGAGTGTGTGTGTGTGTGTGTGTGTGTGTGTGCGTGTGTGTGTGTGTGTGTGTGTGTGTGTGTGAGTGAGTGCTTTGTACGTGCCTCGTCTGCCATGACTCTATAGCGAATGAATAAGCACTATAGTAAATGATTAAGTGAGTAAGTCACTAATAAATATACAGATTAATGATATTCAGCATAAAGAGGTTTGCCAACTGCAGCACATTTAGCCACAAGTTTTTTTTAGAACACAGTTTTCAAATGACTAGGAAGTTATCGAAATTAATTTATAGTATTTATATCAAAATGGTTCATGAAGATCATGTAATAAGTCATAATAGTTCAAGGCATTATTTTCCACTATGAATAATATTATAACAACAAGTTAACAGACAGCTAAAATATTTTCAGATTTTTCTTTAACAATGTATTCAGCTTAAATTTTACCTCTACGTATTACAATAACTTTATAGCCATTTTAATGGTTTCCACTAATTTCCAAACATTTCTGAAGAGGTTTAATTAGTCATCCAACAAGGAATTATCATACATACTATTTTAGCGAAACAACATGGCTGACCGTTTTGTGCAGGATGAGAAAACTGCTCCTCTCAGTGGTGATAAGTGAGAAAACACCTGAGTGGACAGTGTTTTTCAAGTATCACTTGGGTTGTGTTTCCTGAAATCTGAATTGTGTATATGAGAGCAAAGATACTCTAGACTCTAGATCATAATCGCCTTGCGTTAAGAGCATTCTACAGTGAGCCTGATTTCACCTGAGAGTTCACCACAGATTACACAATCATCTTTGGTTTACAAAGCGGCATTAAGGTTTGCTTCATGAAGGTATTAAAACACCATACTACTGTACATGCTTGCCCTTATAATTTAAAATCATCATCACCATCATCATCATCATCATCCTCAATTTTACAATAAGCCCAGATTCTATCCATAGCCAGAGATTCCAGCTGTTCCTCCAATGGTTCCCGGGTCTCTCCTAAGGTCTCCAAACTTTTCTCTTACATATGACTTGTACAACAGAAGAATCCTTGTAAGATGCTCAAAACACATTAGCTTCCCTCATTTTAAAAAGGGCGGAGCTTTAGTCTCTTCCAGACTCAAAAATTCGAATCAAATTCAAATTCGTCACATACACAACTATTATTCTAACATTACACAGTATGATATGAGGTAAAATGCTTATACAGCTGTTCATGACCTAAAATATAAAGGTAGGGTACAGTGAGAAGACAGAAAGATAGAAGGAGAAATTGCGCTGAGATAAATTTAAATTGACAAAAGAAAAAAAAATTAACAGAAAATATAAAATGTATAAATTAAAAATAAGTTAAACGGGATGTGCTGAATGAGTAGAATGTGCAATACAGTAAGATATGTATGTAAGTATGATAGTATGAGTGGAACATGAGGTACGGGCCGGAAGTAATGTGTGTGTTATTGTCCATCTTTTGTCCATGGTTTTAAGGCCAAGTTAATCATCTTGAATTTGAAGTAAGAGAAATTCAGCCAAATAGCCAAACCTTTGCCTATAAACTAAATTCACCATTATGAAATCGTACTACGATTACAACAATGTTGGTGCTGATCCAATCTGTCCGAAAAGCTCAAACTATTCGTCCCCCATCACCCATGGATTAGATGAACACCACCAGAGCATGGTCTCTGTCCTCACCCAATGACAGCATCACATTCATTTGAATGCCAGGTGATACTTTAATATACCTGAGCTAATTATATTAAGATTACAATGTACTGAAAAAAAACACACCTATTTGAATTGGGTCAATACTGTACATTATAAAATTCAGAGTCCATGTGGATCTTGTGGATGAGGTAGAAATACACTCTGGCTGAGATACCAGTATGTTACAGAACAACATGCACACACACATACACATTAAACCTGTTGATTTTGATCTGTGTAACTGTATTCTTATACATTTACTTATTATTGATTCAATTAACCATATGTAACTACGATCCATCCATCCATCTAGGAATCAGTGTAGTCCAATTAGGGACAGTGGAGGCCAATGTTGATCAATGTAGCCAAAATACAAATAAAAAAAATACAATATACTGTATAGCCAAAAACCTGTGGACCCCTGACCATCACGCACATTCATCCCATTGCAGATTTAATCCCCATTTTATCGCAAGGGCTCTCTGCAGAATACATAAGTTCTTGCACAGAGCCATTGACATGGTGTAACAGGTTTGGGCCGCTCAGTTTCAACGAAGGAAAGTCCGAAGGAGGATATCGAAGGATATCCTATATAGAGTAAGTGTCCTTTTTCTAATTTGTGGCAACAGTTTTCCCTTGGTAAGCAGTCAGACTATCCAGTAATGCTTGTCGTATACTGAGCAACTGTCATAAAACTCAAAGGCACAATGGTCCCTTAAGTCCTGCTTTGTTCTTTGTGTACTGTAAATAGTTAACTTGTAATCAGCCACCATACAAACAAAAAGGGGACGACTGAGGTCATTTACATTCAATTCAATTCAATTCAATTCAATTTTATTTCTATAGCGCTTTTAACAATGGTCATTGTCTCAAAGCAGCTTCACAGAAATGAAAAGAAGACTTATGGAAATGTATATATGTGTAAGAAAAATGTGACTAGATAATGAGATTGTCCCTGATGAGCAAGCCAAGGGTGACGGCGACAGTGGCAAGGAAAAACTCCCTGAGATGGCAACAGGAAGAAACCTTGAGAGGAACCAGACTCAACAGGGAACCCATCCTCATCTGGGTGATAGCAGATAACAGAAATTGTATAACATCATGTGTGTTATGCAGATGAAAGTTCCATAAACAGAAGTTAATTTAAATGAACACAAAGTCCAGTTCAGCACAGGGATGAGTCAGCAGGTGCAGAGGGCAGATGAGGGTCTGGATCACTGGGAGCTCAGGAGCAGCATGTGTAGATCCAAACCAAAATGAAGAAGAATCCAGCTGGAGTTGGTCCTTCTCTGGATGCCTCTGGGTCAAAGCAGGGTCGGCCTCTGTCTACTGAAGCTGGCACGATCTCCAGATGCCTCGGGATGGGTGGAAAAATAAAGAGCAGGTGAAAAGAATTAGCGTGGTTGCCATTCAGGATAGATGTACTGGAGTATCAGGTAAAGAAATTAATTATGTGTATGCCAGATTAAAGAGATGCGTCTTGAGTCTACTTTGAAATTGGGAAACTGTGTCTGAGCCCCGAACACTGTCAGGAAGGCTATTCCAAAGTTTTGGAGCTAAATATGAAAAGGCCCTACCTCCTTTTGTAGATTTTGATATTCTGGGAACTACCAGTAGTCCGGAGTTTTCTGATCTTAAGGAGCGTCCTGGATTGTAACGTATCAGAAGACTGGTTAGGTATGTGGGAGCTAGACTGTTTAGAGCCTTGTACGTAAGTAATGCTATTTTGTAATTAATTCTAAACTGAACAGGTAGCCAGTGCAAGGATGATAATATTGGGGTTATATGATCATATTTTCTGGATCTAGTGAGAACCCTGGCGGCTGCATTTTGGACTAACTGTAGCTTGTTAATTGAGGATGCAGGACAGCCACCCAGTAATGCATTACAGTAGTCCAGTCTGGAGGTCATGAATGCATGAACCAGCTTTTCTGCATCAGATACAGATAAAAGGTTCCTAAGCTTGGCAATATTTCTAAGGTGGAAAAAGGCTGTTTTTGTGATGTTGGAGATATGATTTTCAAAGGATAAGTTACTGTCTAATATCACACCCAGGTCTTTCACTGTCGAGCTGGTGGTAACAGAACATCCTTCTAAACGCAGGCTGAATTGTGAGAGCTGGTGTGTACTGGTTTTTGGGCCAATAAGTAATATCTCTGTCTTATCTGAATTTAGTAGAAGAAAATTATCGGTCATCCAGTCTTTTATATCTTGAATACACTCAGTTAGTCTAGACAATTTGGGTATTTCATCTGGTTTTGTGGAAATGTATAACTGAGTATCATCAGCATAACAATGGAAACTAATCCCATGTCTTCTGATGATGTTACCCAAGGGAAGCATGTATACTGAGAACAACAGAGGTCCTAAAACTGACCCTTGTGGCACCCCATATTTCACTGGCATTACACCAGACTGTTCTCCATTCAGATCTACAAAATGGAATCGATCAGACAGGTAGGATCTAAACCATTTTAATGCCTGTCCCTGAATACCAATGTGATTTTGTAAGCGATCTATTAGAATATCATGATCTATAGTGTCGAATGCAGCACTAAGATCAAGTAAGACAAGAATTGAGATGCAGCCTTGGTCTGAAGCTAAAAACAAGTCATTTGCAATTTTAACTAGTGCAGTTTCTGTACTATGATGGGGCCTGAAACCTGACTGAAATTCCTCGAGGATATCGTTTTCCTGCAAGAATGTGCATATTTGGGCTGATACTATCTTTTCTAATATCTTTGATATAAACGGAAGGTTTGAAATCGGTCTGTAATTTATTATATCATTCGGGTCTAAATTAGATTTTTTAAGAAGAGGCTTAATAACTGCCAACTTGAAAGGTTTAGGGACATGACCTAGACATAATGAAGAGTTGATAATATTTAGAAGTGGCGCTCCGGCTATACTTATCACTTCTTTTAAAAGTCTAGTTGGGATTGGATCCAACAAGCATGTTGTTGATTTAGCCGAGGTGATAAGTTTGTACAGCTCTTCCTGTCCTACACCTGTAAAGCTCTGAAAATCAAATTGTGAAGCTTTAGACTGGACTGGATCATGAGATGTTAGAGGTTGAATTTCCATTATTTTCTTCCTGATACTATCAATCTTTTCATTGAAGAAGTTCATGAAGTCTTCACTTCTAAGCTGTGATGGGATTCTCCCTGCAGGTATCTTAGGGTTTGTTAGGCTAGCCACTGTACTAAATAGGAACCTGGGATTGTTTTGGTTTCTTGCTATGAGTTGGCTCAGATGCTCGGCCCTAGCCGCTTTTAGAGCCCGTCTATAGCTGTACATACTACCTTTATACGCGATTCTAAAAACTTCTAATTTAGTTTTTCTCCATTTTCGCTCGTGGTTACGGGTTGCTCTCTTTAGGGCGCGAGTATGACTGTTGTACCATGGTGCAAGTGTTTTATCTCTGACTTTTTTTAATCTGATGGGAGCAACAGTGTCTAATGTACTGGTAAAAATAGTGCCCATGCTGCTAGTCACTTCATCTAGATCGTCTGCACTTAGGGGTCTGATAAGAAATTGGGACAGATCCGGCAGATTACTTGTGAATTTGTCTTTAGTAGTCGGATTAATATTTCTACTGAATTGATAACGTGGGGAGGCACAGCTACGTTGTTCTACAGGTAGAGTATATACTAAGAGATGATGATCTGTGATGTCATCACTTTGTGGTAGAATGTCTATATTAGAGACATCTATACCATGGGATATAATTAAATCTAGCGTATGATTAAAGTGATGAGTTGGTCTATTTATATTTTGTTTAACCCCAAAGGAATTTAGCAAATCTATAAATGCGAGTGCTGAAGTGTTGTTAGCATCATCTACATGAATGTTAAAGTCTCCTACTATCAGCACTTTGTCAGAGTTAACCAATAGGTCTGATAGCAGATGTCCAAACTCTTTAAGAAAATCGACATATGGCCCTGGGGGTCTGTACACGGTGGCCAGAACGAAGTGTTGCAAGGGTTTATTATGTATTTCGCTGAGTGCAACATTAATGATAAGCACTTCAAACGAGTTGAACTTGGGCCTTGTTTTCTGGGTAACAGTGAGAACATCACTGTAGATAGTTGCGACACCACCACCACGACCAGTTTGACGGGGTTCGTGCTTATAGAAATATCCTGACGGAGTAGACTCATTTAAACCAATATATTCATTTGGTCTGAGCCAGGTTTCAGTAAGGCAGAGTGCGTCAAGGCAGCAATCTGAGATAATTTCATTAACAATCAGTGCTTTAGGCGCAAGGGATCTGATGTTGAGAAGCCCAAACTTTAGAGGTATATTGTGATTACTTACTTGGCCTTTTTCTGGTTTTATAGTTATTAGATTGTTTCGAGCAATTTTAACAAATTTATTCTTTTTTCTCACTATTCGGGGAACAGACACAGTTTCTATAGGACAAGCTATGTGTGCGCGTCTATCTGTATGGTAAGTTGCATTGTGACTATTATGACTATTATTTACATGACCATTTGTGGTTAAGATGTTCATTCCTTTGTGCTTATTGTTTATTTAATTTATAGTAAGTGCCATCTTGTGATGATCTGGGTTGATAATGGTTATCTTTTCCATGCTATAATAAAAATACTTAAAAGACATAATGATACAAAATGAGACTTTATTTAGTGTTTATTAAAAATAAAATATATATTTTATATATTTATATATATAAAACAAAGAAACAGAAAAAATAGTGACATCCATTAATAGTAATGCTTTACAGGTGTTGTACAACAGGCTGAACATCTGGACTGATGTCCTTAAACCAAACAGTTATCAGTTGTTGAATCAGTTTTTACCTCCTGTCCAGGCAGAACACTTACACTGCCTTGTTAATAACTGTACGGTATATAGGAACAAAATCTGTCCCTAAGCCTGATGGAACACAGAGACACACAGAATATGAAACACCAAAAGAAGACAGCCAAGAAATGACATCCAGTGGACGAGTGAAGTAAAAAAGCCATGTCTTTATCCGACAGGATTGCTAATGTTTTCGAAGCGATGTGAGGTGTAACTGAGCTTAACTGAAGCAATGACACTAACGTTTTGTCTGGAGACCTTGATCTTCTAAAGAATTACAAAATCCTTGTATTGTTCTTCTCTGTTATTTATTCCTGTAACAATCTCAGTGTCTGTCTGAAGAATCAAAAACACCAGATCCAGAGCTCTCCTCCAAACCTCAAACTTTACAGTCAGATTATCATACACTCTCGCTTGGACTCCTTCCAGCATCTCTTCTTCCTCCTCTTTACGTTCTCCCATTCTCTGTATTATTTCAACGCAGTCCTCCATTTTCAGAAACGTTTCTGGCATCTCCTGATTCCACAGCACTCTGTCCTCAAACTGCTCTAAATGCTGAGCAATACACGTCCATGCCTGTGTTTTGTACTTGACATGACCAGTGTTCACCATCAGCGTGGACACATAATCCATCCAGGCTTCTGCCATGTGACGCAGGATTACCTGCTCATACGGTGCAGCTGGTCGGGCTACATCTCCTTTGTCCTTTGGTTGGGAGAGATTCCCGCGATCCTGGAGCTGGCGGATACAGATCAGTTCTACACTTCCGGCTCCAGGCAGTAGCTTTCCGTCTTTAAGCGCATGGTGCACGCGATAGGCACAACTCCAAAACTCATCCTCCATGCTCTGGAGCTTAGCGCGAACGGAGCTTGTGATGAGCGCCGTGACCAGACTTGTGCCATCAGTCACCACACTCACCACGGTATATTCTGTTCCCTCGGTGCGATACTCTCTGAGTGGATTCACGCTGACTCCGGAACCAACGCATCGCTCGCTGAGCTGTGAGATGTACGAGACTGGAAGCGCACCCGTAGCTGAAGCAAAGGCATTCAAAGTGGACGCTGGTACATGCTCAATAATGAGGACGCAATGGTGGAGGCAGTGATCCTTCAGCTGCTCAGTGACACTACCACTCACTAAAACAATGTCTACCTCGAGGTTTGGAAGTATCCTCAGTGCCTCGTCCATCCATTTCTCCTCGCGGCTGATTCCTCTTAAATCAGAGCAATCACTCAGATATGTGGCATTTTTAGGTCTGTTGAAACCTACATGACGGTGTTTCTCACTCAGGTCACCATGAATGAGGCTGATCTTTAAAGTCCGTTCTTCTAATTGTTTGACTAGCAATGCCTGTTCTGCAGACAACACCACAACATACCCATGGAGTACACTCGAGTGCTCCTCGGATAATCCTGGCAACAAGCATGTAGCCAATTTATCAATGTCTAGTGCGTTGCAGCTCTGATTTTGACCGCTGTACCTACACTGAATCCTACTAGCTTCGATCACTAAACTCATAGTCGTCTCACATCCGTGAGAAACGGCTTCAGCCAGAGGCGCGATTTCAAAACGTCTGTGTATCCTCTCATCGTCTGTGGTACGATTACGATTAAAGTGCCTACTGTGCTTGAGTTTTAAATTGTGCTTTAAAAAATTTTGGTCTTTCAGAACAGAAAGCTTAGCCACACTATCTATAGTTTTAGCACCGTTCTGAGCTAACCGCCTCACTCCTACACAACGGTCCAAACTTAAGCCATCCTGAGAATTCATGCAGTCGCCGCCTTTCTCCCTCAGTTGCTGTTTCTGTACTTCAGCCTTACAAACAACTGAATCCACATCCACAGCACTCAGCTTACAGGCCTCCAGACACACTTCCAACCCCTTTGACATGCCGGCCACTATGTGCCGTATAGAAATGCCTTGGTGGAGACATTCCAGTGCCACCCTGCTCCAGACGCCGGCCAGAAAGATCAGCGAGGCTGTGCCAGAACGTAATGTCCGCCAATGAGCAGAGGTGGTCTCGCGCAGAAGCTGAGCCACAGATCCACTGAGCTCCAACTGCTCCAGCAGACGATAACAGGAGCAGACGAGCACCGCCTCACCACTTGCATTTTCTTGGATCATTTTGTAGCGCTTACTGGGGCCCAAAAATGTATGAGTTGCAGCTGCCATGGCCACCAGTTCCTGGAGTCCAATATGGCGACGATGGTTTATTGCTGCGCTTCCCAGCAGTGACATCAGTAGGGTGGAGAGATGCAGTTCTACTGTCTGTAATGATAACAGAGAGGGAGTATAATAAAGAGCCTGCTTACAATTGAAATTTGAAGATCAAATACAAACTTTTCTTTGCTGTAAAAATTTAACAATATCCGATGTGATTGGAGCGTTACACTTGTGAATGTGTTTTATCAGACTTTTGTGGCCAGTGTGATGTTTTTTTATGCTGTGGTTTGCTTGGGCAATGGTGTGGGTGTGGGAGACGCTAATAGGCTTAATAAGATGCCCAGGAAAGAAGGCTTTGTCATAGGAACCAGACTGGACTCACTACTCAAAAGAGCAGAGACAGTGGTCAAACAAAAAAAAATACAAACCATATTGAACAATGACTCTCATCCAATCACTAACAGTTATGGCTTTATGGAAGGTAATTTATACATTCAGCAATTAGGCTCTTTAATGAGTCTGCATGGGACGGGTATTGTCGACATCCTCGTTGCTCATGAGGAATGAATTGCCGCTGTACATATGTTTATTCTTGCAGCTGCTGGACAATCTTAATGCAGAAAATGTCTTCTCTAAACATACTTTACAAATGTACATACTGTGTAAATAATACTTTTGTGTACTTGGTCTATTTTAGTTTATTGTATGCTTTTTTTTGTTTGTTTTGTGTCCTCCTTCCCCTAAGTACTTGTTTTAATCTGTGCTTTTGACTGAGCAGGAATCGAACCTGAAACATGGAGGTGCACGATGACCGTGATGAGCACTAAGCCGCCGCGCCGCCCCAGTGCAGAAACTGATATTGAAAACTTGTTTTGATGCAATATAGTAAACATAGTATAATAACAAACTGAATGGTACAGATGTCCACAATTAAGCTCTGCCTCCATCCTATCTCCAGTTTAACTCCTTGACCACAGCTCAAGACTTAGTATATGAACATAACAAGATAAGTTGTCTATTGCTAAGCCCAAGCACAATAACTTTCAACTTGGCTTACAAACAAGCACCTTACAGTACCTATAGTATACAAGTAATTCTATAAACTGTTTACAACTGTGTGAAATTAATGTCAAAGCAAGAGTGTCAGTAAGCTGATCACCCACCACCTGCACGTGAGTCTTGATTTTTACCTTTTCTTTGTGTGTAGCTGAATTCAATCAATTAAATATTTCTTAATTACAGTACACATATTAGACAATTCTCTACGTAAATTCTCGACTGCGCTATAAAGCTTCGATCGAGCTAAAAACACAAACCTTCGGAATCTCCTCCTCGTCCCCATACTGCTGTTCCGTTCAGGGTTTACGCATGCGCGTTGCCTCCACAGCGTCAAGTCCACGCCAGTTGCTAAGATACTGAGTCTAAACGAACGCGTATCTGTCAATCACAAACTACTTGTCCTGCCTACTTGCTTACGATTGGTCAGACGGACTTTTGCTAAAGCGAGGGTAAATTTCTATTCGGAATTTTTGTTGTCACTCCACGGATAGCCACACCCCTTAAAAAGTTATTCAACATCCTTGCTTACCTAAACAACGTTATCTAACCTTGCTTGACGGTTTGTTTTGTTTCTGCGAATCGCATAGATATTTAGACACGCTGAGTCTGAGATGGTAAGAAGTTATTATAGTGTGTGTGTTCTTTAAACTTAAAATAGTATTTATACACATAAAATGAGCGCGTTTTGGAGAAACGTTGTTAGCTGGTTAGCTTGAAGCTAACGTCCGTCTGTTATAACTTCGTAACTTAGCAACAGGAATAGTATTGTTTCCTGGTTCCCATAGCCATTTAATTAAACACTGCGGGCTATGGGATGTGTGAAATTAGTAAACTAGATGTTGTGTAGGTGTTTAGGGTTAGTCTATGGTTAGCTTCAACGATTCATTTCCTTATTTTTGTTAATATGGAGCAAAACATTAGCTGCGCATTAAAACCCCTCAGTTCCTGCATTTTATTTAAATGCGTCAGAATCCGAGACACGCTGTAGTGTCTTTGTTTAATGGTACAAATTCCTTGAAAATACTTTTATGTAATTTTTTCAAGTTTCAAGTACTCGTTATTCAGTAATAACGATGTCTATGCTACAGTAGCAGTCTATGTTTAAAAAAAAAAAAAAGCACAGAACACAATACAAATGTTTAAACCTGATCTCTCACTATTTAACAACATCCAGCCATGATTCCTTGAAATGTATCCATTAATCATTTTGTTTCCCTCTTTTTAGGCATCTGGCTTCAGAAAACCAAGTGCAACTGCAATTCAGCGGAAGAAAGCAGCTCCCAGACAGGACCTGACGGAGGAACAGAAGCAGGAGATCCGAGAGGCGTTCGATCTGTTCGACACTGACGGTTCTGGCACTATCGATGTCAAAGAGCTTAAAGTAAGGCAATACTCTGAAGGCATCATATACACTAGAGACTAAAACATTACACCGAAGCTAATTGCATTCAAAATCAGATTTTCACAACTAAAAGCACATTTCATAGTTGTTCATAAGCCAGTTAGGGGATCTACTTTGTTCCTGTCAATTTCAAAAGGTAAGAGATGGATACACAAATCAGGTATAATATCAACCCCAGAGTCAGATGGGTTGAACAGCATTGACCCAACTATAACCCAGCAAACTGTTAGGTGCCATGGGTGGCACCCGAGGCGCACCCATGAACGTAGAGACCAATGGCCAGCTCTTCCACTCAAATTCCACATTAATGCAGCTCAAATATCAATGCTGGCCATGATGGGCACTAGAACATTCAGTGCACCACAACCCCTGATGCATGGAGCGCTAAAAGTCCTAGACTGCCGACCTGGCCTCTGAACTTCCCAGATCCCAATCCGATCGAGCACTCACGGGATGTGCTGGAGAAACAAGTCAAAGCACTCAAAGGGTCCTCTGCCAACATCCTGTTGCATTTGAGCTTTTTAGACCAAAGTTTGTTCATTCCTGGGAGTGTTTTCTCCTTCCTGAACGTTGCTGTGCCACAAGGTTTCTCGCATACAGTTACTTATGGTAGCTTAAGTTGTTTGGAAATCGTTCTCAGAGAAGAACTGGACTTGTTAAAGTATGGGATAAGTTGCTTGGATTTTCACATGGTATCATGGGCAAAATGCACTGGCCCTTTTATGGCTGCTAATAATAAGATTCTGGCCAAAGAGGCAGAGGGGTAATGTTGCCACCACACATCTCAAGAGTTTGATTCAAATTCAATCCTGAGCTTGGGCTACTGTGTGTGTGAAGTACTATTTGTTTTCCCATATTAACAATATGCCTGTAGTTCTATTGGCCTGAGGAAAATTTGGCCAATGAGTAAAAAATAATGTTTACGATGATCTATTGCTCTATCTATATGTTAATCGTTTCAGCTAATGAGTGGTATTTGCATGCCCACTGATTCATTAGGTACACCTACCTTGTAGCTACACTTTGAATAGCTCATAGCTCATACATGATGTATATAGCTCATAATTAAGTGACCACTAAATGTTTTAAAACGTTAGTGGTTTTAACTGATACACCACTGTCCCATATGTCTCTGCTGTGACAGTGTTAAAACTGCATGTAGATCCACCACTCATAAAATACCTACTCAGCAATGGACTGTTATTGTACATTGTAGATGACCTGCTAATATAAAAGTTCTATTTAAAACCATCAATCTGAGAATGATGTACTTCCAAGATAAACATTTTATAAATGCATACAGTTTTTATTCTGCATAGGCTGCTCTAAATTCCTGAACATATTTCAGAAAGTGATTAGTTACATTTTACAGTATTTACACACGTGGACAAAATTGTTGGTACCCTTCGGTCAATGAAAGAAAAACTCACAATGGTCACAGAAATAACTTTAATCTGACAAAAGTAATAATAAATAAGAATTCTATGAATGTTAACCAATGAAAGTCAGACATTGCTTTTCAACCATGCTTCAACGGAATTATTAAAAAAAAGAAGAACTCCTGGAACAGGCCTGGACAAAAATGATGGTACCCCTAACTTAATAGTTTGTTGCACAACCTTTTGAGGCAATCACAGCAATCAAACCATTCCTTTAACTGTCAATGAGACTTCTGCACCTCTCTGCAGGTATTTTGGCCCACTCCTCATGAGCAAGCTGCTCCAGTTGTTCCCGGTTTGAAGGGTGCCTTTTCCTGACAGCATGTTTCAGCTCCTTCCAAAGATGCTCAATAGGATTGAGGTCAGGGCTCATAGAAGGCCACTTTAGAATAGTCCAATGTTTTCCTCTTAGCCATTCTTGGGTGTTTTTAGCTGTGTGTTTTGGGTCATTGTCCTGTTGCAAGACCCATGACCTGCGACTGAGACCCACCTGCACATGAGTCTTGATTTTTACCTTTTCTTTGTGTGTAGCTGAATTCAATCAATTAAATATTTCTTAATTACAGTACACATATTAGACAATTCTCTACGTAATTTCTCGACTGCGCTATAAAGCTTCGATCGAGCTAAAAACACAAACCTTCGGAATCTCCTCCTTGTCCCCATACTGCTGTTCTGTTCAGGGTTTACGCATGCGTGTTGCCGCCACAGCATCAAGTCCACACCAGTTGCTAAGATACTGAGTCTAAACGAACGCTTATCTGTCAATCACAAACTACTTGTCCTGCCTACTTGCTTACGATTGGTCAGACGGACTTTTGCTAAAGCGAGGGTAAATTTCTATTCGGAATTTTTGTTGTCACTCCACAGATAGCCACACCCCTTAAAAAGTTATTCAACATCCTTGCTTACCTAAACAACGTTATCTAACCTTGCTTGACGGTTTGTTTTGCTGAGTCTGAGATGGTAAGAAGTTATTATAGTGTGTGTTCTTTAAACTTAAAATAGTATTTATACACATAAAATAAGCGCGTTTTGGAGAAACGTTGTTAGCTGGTTAGCTTGAAGCTAACATCCGTCTGTTATAACTTTGTAACTTAGCAACAGGAATAGTATTGTTTCCTTGTTCCCTTAGCCATTTAATTAAACACTGCGGGCTAAGGGACGTGTGAAATTAGTAAACTAGATGTTGTGTAGGTGTTTAGGGTTAGTCTATGGTTAGCTTCAACGATTCATTTCCTTATTTTTGTTAATATGGAGCAAAACATTAGCTCCACATTAAAACCCCTCAGTTCCTGCATCATGACCTGCAACTGAGACCCAGCTTTCTGACACTGGCCAGCACATTTCTCTCTAGAATTCCTTGATAGTCTTGAGATTTCATTGTACCCTGCACAGATTCAAGACACCCTGTGCCAGATGCAGCAAAGCAGCCCCAGAACATAACAGAGCCTCCTCCATGTTTCACAGTAGGGACAGTGTTCTTTTCTTGATGTGCTTAATTTTTCCTTCTGTGAACATAGAGCTGATGTGCCTTGGCAAAAAGTTCCATTTTTGTCTCATCTGTCCATAGGACATTCTCCCAGAAGCTTTGTGTCAACATGTAGTTTGGCATATTCCAGTCTGGCTTTTTTATGATTTGTTTTCAACAATAGTGTCCTCCTTGGTCGTCTCCCATGTAGTCCACTTTGGCTCATACAACGACGGATGGTGCGATCTGACACTGATGTTCCTTGAGCATGAACTTCACCTTGGATCTCTTTAGAAGTCTTTCTGGGCTCTTTTGTTACCATTCGGATTATCCGTCTCTTTGATTTGTCATCAATTTTCCTCTTGCGGCCACATCCAGGGAGGTTGGCTACAGTCCCATGGATCTTAAATTTCTAAATAATATGTGCAACTGTAGTCTCAGGAACATCTAGCTGCTTGGAAATGGTCTTATAGCCTTTACCTTTAACATGCTTGTCTATAATTTTCTTTCGAATCCCCTGAGACAACTCTTTCCTTCGCTTCCTCTGGTCCATGTTGAGTGTGGTACATACCATGTCACCAAACAACACAGTGACTACCTGGAGGCCTATATATAGGCCCACTGACTGATTACAAGATTATAGACACCTGTGATGCTAATTAGTGGACACACCTTGAATTAACATGTCCCTTTGGTCACATTATTTTCAGTATTTTCTAGGGGTACCATCATTTTTGTCCAGGCCTGTTCCATGAGTTTATTTTTTTTTAATAATTCTGTTGAAGCATGGTTGAAAAGCAATGTCTGACTTTCATTGGTTAACATTCATAGATTTTTTAAAAATTATTACTTTTGTTAGATTAAAGTTATTTATGTGACTATTGTGAGTTTTTCTTTCATTGACCGAAGGGTACCAACAATTTTGTCCACTACCAATTGTGTATACCTAGTCAAATGTCAGTGATTGCAGTTAATGACTTGTGTTGCTTCACTTTATTCAGGTTGCTATGCGTGCTCTTGGTTTTGAGCCAAAGAAGGAGGAGATCAAGAAGATGATTGCTGATGTCGATAAAGAAGGCTCTGGCACCATCGACTTCAATGACTTTCTGTCCATGATGACCCAAAAAATGGTAACAATTAACCTAATATCATGTATGAAAAAAACACCCATCTGTAATAATGATTTCCCAGGGATTTTTATCCCTTTTTTTTTCAATCTCTGTATACTCCTATTAAGTCATACCATACAGAACTATATTTCTTACCATAGTTATTGAGGTTATGCTCAATTTGATTTGTTCTAGCTGTTTCACCAAATGATTGTTAAACATTAAACTCACTAGGTGCATTAACATGGATCTTAATATTCCACTAATAATGGGAGTAATAGCCCAGTCAAATAAAAGTACCTTATCTTAACACCTCAATCAGAACTGTCGAGGCCAATCCTAATGAATTTTCAAGTATCAATGTAAACGATTAAATTGTGTCTGTGAGACGTTCAAACCTTGGGATATTTTTTTTACAACCTAACCCTACTTTAAACTTCTCCACAACTTTCTCCCTGACCTGTCTGGTGTCTTCCTTGAGCTTCAACAAACTTCAGAGGGCTTCACAGAGCAGCTGCATTTATACTGTGCTGAGGTTACATTACACACAGGTGGACTTTATTCACTCATTAGGTGACTTCTGAAGGCAGTCACCTAATAAGTGAATAAAGTGAATTCACTTATAAGTGAATACTGGATGTTAGTTAGGGGTACCGGAGTAAAGGGCGCTGAATACAAAAAATACACTTTTCAGGTTATTATTTGTCCTTCCACTTCACAATTATGTGCCACTTTGTGTTGGTCTATCACATAAAATCCCAATAAAATACATTTACGTTTGTGGTTGTAACATGACAAAATGAAATTACCACTTAAGATGTAGTCATCCTTTGCTATTACAATATAATAATGTGAGGCTTTGTTCATTTACCCACAAGAGCATTAGTGAGGTGTTCAGTGAGGTTGAAGTTGGTGCTCTGTGCAGACACTCAACTTCATGAATCTTACTTGTGTGCATAACGGGATTGTCATGCTGGTTAGAGTGAAGGAAAATTGTAATGTAATAGAAAGGCATCCAAGTCAAGTCAAGTCAGGTAGGCTTTTATTGTCATTCCAACCATATACAGTTAGTACACAGTGAAAAGAAACAACCTTCCTCCAGGACCAGGGTGCTACATACATGTAACAACATAAATGTACAACATAAATTTTACATTTTTAAGTTACTCTAAAAGAAGAACTATCAATATCTATACAAAAATACACAATAGATAAAGTGCATGTGCAAATGTGCAAACAAAGAGGTACATGACAGACACAACAATGTAAGACATAACAGTACTTTTTGATGAAGGATGAATTGAGGTAGTGGGAAGAGCAGCAGTAGACAGTTTACATTGTGACAAGAGTATTGTGTGTAAATAGCAATAAATATTGTGCAAAAAATTGCAAGGAGCAGCACAGGTAGGTAGGTATGTGCAGATTGAGATGGGTGTACATCAGTGTGATTGTGCATGTGTGTTTATCAGTTCAGTCCAGATGTTATCTAGTTCGTCTGAGTGATGTGTGTGTGTGTGTGTGTGTGTGTGTGTGTGTGTGTGTGTGTGTGTGTGTGTGTGTGTGTGTGTCAGTCCAGTCTCTATGTGTTGAGGAGACGGATGGCTTGCGGATAAAAACTGATTCTCAGTCTGGATGTGAGTGCCCGAATGCTTCGGTACCTTTTTCCAGATGGCAGGAGGGTGAAGAGTGTGTGTGAGGGGTGTGTCCGGTCAGCCACAATGCTGGTGGCTTTGCGGATGCAGCGTGTGGTGTAAATGTCTTTGATAGAAGAGAGAGAGACCCCGATGATCTTCTCAGCTGTCCTCACTATCCGCTGTAGGGTCTTGCGGTCTGACATGGTACAATTCCCAAACCAGACAGTGATGCAGCTGCTCAGGATGCTCTCAATAGTTCCTCTATAGAAGGTGGTGAGGATCGGTGGTGGAAGCTGTGTCTTCCTCAGCCTTCTCAGGAAAAAAAGACGTTGTTGGGCTTTCTTATGCAGAGAGCTGGTGTTGAGGGACCAGGAGAGGTTCTCCTCCAGGTGGACGCCCAGGAATTTTGTGCTCTTGACGATCTCCACAGAAGAGCCGTCGATGCTGAGCGGAGTGTGTTCGCTCCGAGTCCTCCTGAAGTCAACAACCATCTCTTTTGTCTTTTCGACGTTCAGAGACAGGTTGTTGTTTTTACACCAGTCCGTTAGCCTCTGCACTTCCTCTCTGTACGCCGACTCGTCGTTCTTGCTGATGAGACCCACCACGGTCGTGTCATCAGCGTACTTGATGATATGATTGGAGCTGTGTGTCGCTACACAATCATGAGTCAGCAGTGTGAACAGCAGGGGGCTGAGCACGCAGCCCTGGGGGGCCCCAGTACTCAGTGTGGTGGTGCTGCTGGAGGAGGTGTAGCTCCCGATCCGCACTGTTTGAGGTCTTTCGGACAGAAAGTCCAGGATCCAGTTACAGAGGGAGGTGTTCAGGCCCAACAAGCTCAGCTTCCCGATCAGGTGTTGGGGGATGCTTGTGTTGTGTTGAATGCTGAACTGAAGTCTATGTACAGCATTCTGGCGTAAGTGTCTTTCTTTTCAAGATGTGACAGTGCCAGGTGGAGTGTGGTGGAGATGGCGTCGTCCGTTGAACGGTTTGGACGATACGCGAACTGCAGGGGGTCTAGTAAGGGGGGCAGCAGGGTCTTGATGTGTCTCATGACAAGCCGCTCGAAGCACTTCATGATGATGGGTGTGAGTGCAACAGGGCGGTAGTCATTGAGACAGGACACAGAAGACTTCTTCGGCACGGGGATGATGGTGGTAGATTTAAAGCATGTGGGAACGACGGCGCTGCTCAGAGAGATGTTGAATATGTCGGTGAGAACACCTGCCAGCTGTTCTGCACATTCTCTGAGCACTCTGCCTGTGATGTTGTCTGGTCCAGCAGCTTTACGTGGGTTGGCTCTGCGTAAAGTTTTCCTCACATCAGCCGTGGTGAGACACAGCACCTGGTCGTTCGGCGGAGGGATAGTCTTCCTCGGCGTCACGTCGTTCTGCATGTCGAACCGTGCGTAGAAGTTATTCAGCGCATCTGGAAGGGAGCCGTCACTGTCACAGGTAGGTGATGAAGTCCTGTAGTTGGTGATGGCTTGTATACCCTGCCACATGCGCCGTGTGTCACCGCTGTCCTTAAAGTGATTGTGGATTCGCTGGGCGTGTGCACGCTTCGCCTCTCTGATGGCCCGGGACAGTTTGGCCCTTGCTGTTCATAGGGCCGCCTTGTTCCCCGCTTTGAAGGCAGAGTCTCTGGTTCTCAGTAGGGCACGCACCTCCGCAGTAATCCACGGTTTCTGGTTGGGTCGTGAGATGATGTTCTTGGAGACAGTGACGTCATCGGTGCACTTGTTGATGTAACTGGTCACTGATGACGTGTACTCCTCCAAGTCAGTGTAGTCGCCGTAAGTTGCAACCTCCCTACACATGTTCCAGTCAGTGTTCTCGAAACAGTCCTGAAGAGCAGAGATGGCTCCTGCTGGCCAGGTTTTCACCCGCTTCAGAACCGGGTTTGAACGCCTGACGAGTGGTCTGTATGCTGGAACTAGCATAACAGAGATGTGGTCTGAGTAGCCGAGGTGTGGGCGGGGCTCTGCCCGATAAGCGCCGGGGATGTTTGTGTAAAACTCTCGTTGCAAAGTCCACATACTGATGGAATTTAGGAAGCACTGACTTGAGATTTGCATGGTTGAAATCACCAGCAACAATAAACAGTCCATCCGGGTGTGTGTTCTGCAGATTACTGATCATAGCATACAGTTCCCATAGCGCTTATAGCGTATATCCTATACTATAGTGTGTTACCAACTTTGTGGCAGTAAGTTGGAAAAACTATGGTCAGATGTCCACATACTTTTGGTAATATGGTGTGTTTAAATAAACTTGCCTTGTCTCATTTCCTGAGGGAAATAGTTGTCACAAGGTTCACTTGATCATTGAGTGATCAGATCTGGATGAAATCCAAAGGAATATTCTGACTCTGCTTAGTGGGATTTTAAGCAACTAAAACTGTTCAAATACAGCAGTCAGATTGATTATGTAGAGAAGGATAGTTGTCAAAATTGTCATCAAAATTTTTCTCCTGCCTCCTTCAGTCAGGCGTTTCAGAAAAAGCATGTTCTATTCTTCACCGTTCCAGACTGGTAAGCTACCTTCTAAAAGGAGGATATTGTTAGTGACAAACCTGAGGAAAATAAATATGGTAATGAAAAAATTAAAGACGAGCAATAGAAAAAATGCTTGTCAAATAATATTACACCTTGTTAAATAGTAGAATCTGAACGTCAGAAGATGTGGGAAAATAATGAACTTTGGAGTGGTACCAGTAATTCCAACCACAAAACTTTGTTTGGCTGCATCATTCCACCCCAGCATTGATTAAGTTCCTGTAATACCACTACGTCAGTTGTTTTTATTTCTTACATGTTTTGCATATTTAAAAAAATGGCTCTTGGAAGTACATGAGACAATATTTAGAATTCTGTACATGCATTGTACAACAAGACATTTTGTGATTAATTTTATGATCTTCCAATACAGAGTGAGAAAGATTCAAAGGAAGAAATCCTAAAAGCATTCAGATTGTTTGATGATGATGGGACAGGCAAAATCTCATTCAAAAACCTCAAACGAGTTGCAAAGGAGCTTGGTGAAAACCTGACAGACGAAGAATTACAGGTAAGTATGGCCACATGACGACATAACAATTTCTAACACTGTAACATATACAGGTTAGTTTCCATACCTGGGCATAAAAACAACCCAGCATGCAGTAGGGTAGACCATGAAATAGGAACATGTGGTGATGTTCCTATTTCTTGATCTGCCCTACTGCATGCTGACTCAATGCTGTCTAGACTGAGTCTTCTTGCTGTATTTTGATCATGCAAAAATATTCATTACGAGGAACAATAGCTGAGGTCATCAGGGAAATGTCTTGTCTGAATATCTATGGTTTTGTTCAGTATTTGTTACCCTGTGATCTCTCTGGCAGGAAATGATAGACGAGGCAGACAGAGACGGTGATGGCGAAATCAATGAACAGGAGTTTTTACGGATTATGAAGAAGACTAACCTGTATTAAAGTGTTGTCTTTTTCTCTTTTCTTTTTCTACTCCCTGTTATTCTTGTTATTTGTATTCAGTGTCATTTTCAGGTCATTTGTATCAAAATGGTAATCTGAAACTTGAATCAAATTTTTCAGCATTTTTTAAAAATTTGTTATGCTTAATTTTGTATAATAATGAATAAATAGTTTTGACTAACTTGTTTGTTTTAATTGGGTGTATAATACTCCAGCTATTCTATTACTACTACTACTACTACAGACAAGTTAAAAAACGTACCTTGTACCCCACATATGTAGCTGAGGTGATGTAGTAAGTAAAAGCTAACATTATCCCATTATATTGATTATCTTTAATATAAACACTAATATCAAGAAGGATAAAATATGAATATCCCTGTTGTCTTTTACTTTACAATTCAGATAGAGGTTTGGTGAGGGAGAAAATAAAACAATAATCCACAAAAAAATGGGAATGAAAAAATTTATTTTAATATATTTGTTGGTAATTAGTCACTTATCACTTTTGATCATAATAATGCCATCCAATCTTCTAGTATGAGAATCAGTATGAGAATCATCAGCAATTTCTATATACAGTGTGTGTGTGTGTGTATATACACAATGTATATACAAATGGCTTATGATTCCTGAATATAGTATAATCAGAATATATTCTGATGTCAAGTTTTAGATACTTTCCTGTTCAGATATAAGATTGGATTAAATTCTACCTTTGTATATGTGCATGAGTAATAAAACGCCACCTCAAAGTTGATTATTTTCCAATAACTACGTCTCCCCTTCTTCTAAAGATGCATTTAAATTAATAGTTACTTTTACAGTAGAGTTCTCTCACCAGCCTTTCTTGTTGTTTCTTGTAATTAATAAAGCAAATAAAAAGGTTACAAAGCACTGCCACCCACAACGTAAAGGTCAAATTAACATCATACAGTTTACAGAGGTGTATAGTTATTACTGTAGCTTTAGCTTATGTGGATAGTCCACCACAAGTCTTGGTTGTCCATATAGAAATTATAACATTACTATAGAATGAGAACATTAATATTAATTATAAAAAAAACACTTTCTCACCAAATCAGAAAATACCAATCAAGAGAAATGCATTTAAATAGGTGCTTTGGACTGAAACAATGAAATAAAAGTGCAACTTTAAATGCATTTCTCTTGTTATTTTCTGATTAGGGCAGAATGTGTTTTTAAACGATTAATATTGATGTTCTCATTCTATAGTGGCTAAACAGGCTAGTTTTTTCTTTGCAAAGCTAAATGTTTTTGAAACTGATTTGACCTTTACTTTCAATGAAGTGCATATATGACTTCTGTAGATATGACTTTAAACATTAGTCAGTTTACAGATGTGAAGAGAGTCATGTGGCAGACCCTCGCTAGTGAAAACAAGATGACTCAGCGTCTTTAAGCGAAATCAATTATGCATTAATGAAATGACTCAATATAAGTGACTAATATGTCAGTAAAAGTGATTTTAAACTTGAAAGTTGAAGAATGAAGCCAGTAATCATGCTGAACCAAGTCTGCATAAGACAACACAGGACTAGCTGATAAGAAAATACAATTCTCTATGAAAAAAAATACTTGCCCAAATCATGTCTACCTGAGTTATAAACAGGAATTTTGTCATGGTGCTTACTTTCCGAGCCCTTAGCGAAATGCTGAAGCGTTGGAGGGCTGGCGGAGTGTGGGGTGAAAGTGCTGTTTATCAGTTTCAGTAACCAAAAAAACTCAAAACGGAAAGTAGGAAACAATGAAATGATAAAATAATGTACGTCAAACTGTCAATTTTTATCGCCGCCTCAGCATCTCAAATATGACCACCTGATCAGCTGCTTAATCTCTTTAGAAGTCAGAAAACCATGCAAATTTATATAGGATAGAAATGTTTTGATGAACACTGGTGACTTCAACCTAAACTGATTGAGGATGAGCATAATACTACCAGTGATAATAATAATAAAGGAATAATAAAGGAAACCGGTCGTTAAACGTTTAAACAAGATAGATATTGTGGGTGTTTAAAAAAGAAACGCACAATTATGTCAACTTAAATACTGTATTTATAGTAAATGTTTATTTCATTCGCTTACATCAAGTCTACTCAATTCTGATTTGACCATTTCTCATTTCCGGGAAAATTAGTCATAGCCTTATAACCTTTTATTAGAAAACATAAACATCCCAACTCTGTCCTACGATGTGTATAATGACTTTAAAGTGGAAAAGGTCTTTTCAC
>QNUK01000390.1:352500-532500 GCA_013621035.1 Clarias magur | reverse complement strand
TATATTTAATTTTGAAGATCTTAATTATCTACTATTGTATTATTCATTATTTTATTCTCAATTCTTTATTAAATGCTGTTTACCTTTTATGTCCAATGTAACTTGTCTTTGTGTACTTGAAAGGCACTTATAAATACAAAGTATTATTATTATTATTATTATTATTATTATACTAATAATAATAATAATAATAATAATAATAATAATAATAATAAATGATGTATGTAATTATGTATGTAATTATGTAAAAAATGGGAACAAATGTTGTACCATGACAAAATGCCTAAAAATGCATTAAATAAAAAAAAAAAACGGGGGTTTATGTAACAACCTCAGGAGCAAACTCTTTTCCTCTCTCGTCTGTTCCAACCACTTAGTATTTAGCATCAGCAGTACACTTATCACTGGACCGATCATCTGTCATCATCCGCAACTGTTTCTCACTAATTTATGGCCTAAGTTAGATTTTTTTTTTTTTTTTTTGCTTTTGCTTAAATGATTTATAGTGTGGCTTAACAAGAAAACATAACAAAAACATAAACAAAACATAATAACACATGACAAGTTCTTTTTTTAATTATTTTTTTTATAACCTGTTCAGTTTCTTATTGTTTATTATTAAATCAACATACATACCGTAAGCTTGAAATGATAATGTTCTATCTCAGTGTTTCTGGGACTTTTTTGTTTGTTTGTTTGTTTTATTCCGTAAAGCTGCTTTGCGACAATGACCATTGTTAAAAACGTTATATAAATAAATAAATAAATATCATTCAATTTGAGATATTGAACTTCAGTAAATAATCCAAATGCATATCACAAAAAAATAATAAAAAAAACATCACCTTACTGTATGTTGTCACAGAATAAGAAATTTTTAAACCCAATTTTGACAAAAAGTCAGACAGAAAATGTTGTTTTACCTAAATACATTTTACCAAATAGTTCATTTTTCAACAAGTTTCCTTTTGTTTTGACCACATTTCCTTCAAATGCAGTTTGCGTTTAACACTACCAACCACAGACAGTCCTCTCTCTCTTTCTTTCTCTCTCTCTCTCGATCTATATGTATAGAGAAACTAAAATTTTTATCCATACCATGGCACCGTATCAATATGTAAATAGTATGCTTTATCGTTGTAAGGTTATTTTTTCATTAAGGATCCCTTCATCTGCATATCACTTTGCTCTTACATCAGAATATTAGTATTTCATAGAACTTCATAGATACAGAACACAGATACAGACATGATGACAGGACGGAAGTTGTGAGTCATTTTGGTTGTAATTAAACACACTCTCTTCCATGAGCTGAGACAGAGACTCCATGTACGGGTGAGGAATCCCCGGTGCGATTGCACACACAGAATGTCTCTCTCCAGCATTCTGGGGGTCACCTGGGCTTTTCCCTTCAGTAATGACACTATGGGCATATGGTAAGATCGCATCCCCACGCATCATTTCCTCTTTATTCAAGACCAGCAATCTCCCATGCATGACTGTGACCTCATTTCCTTAATTTTGATATTCATACTGATTATGTCACGAGAAACTGACCCGCGAAAACCACATCTGAAAATGACATGCTCAAATTCCTATGCGCATGCACATGCACGCATGTAAGTCTGTTTCTGCAAACAGATACAGACTAAATGAATGAATGTTATAAGCAAAAAGGAAAAAAAAAAAACATTATTGACATGTTTGCATGAAAATGCAAGTTTTTTTACAGATGATATTCTCAATATTTTCTCAATTTAATTTTTTTATATCTATTTCTTGTTTTGGGGAACGTTTCATCACGAATACGCTATTTTTATCTCGCACGTATAAAAGTGCATAAAACGGACTTCCTGTTGTTTTCTTGAATCAACACAATGTGTGTGTGGGAAGACAACGAAAAAGCACCTTTTTATGTTGACATCCACACAATCGCACCTATATCTCCTATATGTGTGCTCGCAAAACACACATAGACCTACTGCTGATTCAGAATGAGAAGAGGAACTGAGAGCACTTCGTAGTTTCCTGCCAAGTGTGCAGAAAGTCTAGGTCATGTTCACACACACACACACACACATATACACGCAACTGCACACACACAGAGAGAAAAAAAACTCTCGCATCCGTACTTCCCCACGCAAACGATTCTCTCTCTCGATGACAGTCGTAACGGAGCCAATGGAAAAGAAAAAGTCATTAGTCACTGTTTGTCCCTGTGTTTTTCCAACATCAGCTAAGACGTGGTTTTCCTGGGACCCGAAGTATCCTATATAAAGGTATGTGTTCACCTGTAGCCAGTATGAACGCAACCGTTTAAACGCACATATTAGAGCTTGGATCAGTGTAAGTGAATAGTATAGATAAACATGAAGACGACTTTCTCTTGTGCTCTGTGTCTTCTGCTCGTAGCAGCCTGCTGGACTCAGACGACGCCTCCTAAGGATATGAAAACTGACAAACTCCTCCAACAAGCCATCCGCCTCCTCAAAGGACTTATTGATCATGTAAAGGTTAGTTGCTTTTTTAACATTTTGCTCAGTCCAACAGTTTGCTCAACTGACATAATGCCCTATTTAACTGACTTGATTTGAATCCGTTTTGCAGGACGACAACACGTTTCTCCACTCACCAACAAATGATATTAAGGTAAGACAGGTGACTTTTGGATTGTTTCTCAGCTGACATTTAATTCGTAATATCTGGGTGCAGACAAAAGAAATTCCTCAGCAATCTTCCATTTTTCAGCTTAACTTTTTTTTTTTTTAAGGATTGACATAATAGTATTTGTATTTGCAGTCGAGAGAAAAGATTTGAATTTTTAATCGTTTGATGCATTACATGTTTTCTGTACAATTACAAAATTCGCTGCAGTAAATCAGAAACTTAATGTGCCTTATTTATGACACAACTATGACTAGACTCTGGAAGAGATAAGATGCATTTTTGACTTGACTTGTTTAAGATGTTTTTGGGCGAGTTTGGTTTCCCTCTCTCACTTGTGACTAAGAGTCAAACAGAAAGCGACTCATGCGAGAGTTTGGAGAAAGTGTGCCTAATTTAGGAGAAATCTGATGAGTAATGAAACAGCAGTACATCTGTAGGCCGCCCGAATGGCCGAGCAGTTTCACTTCTTGATGCATTTCGCCTTCTAGTTCTCTAATGGCCATGCATTGTGGTGTTCAGAGTATCGGTCTTTGAGTGTAGGTTTGCTCAGGATGCGATCAATGGGGAGCGATATACTGTCAAGTCAAGATAGGGAAAAAAAAAAAAATCCAACAAATGCATTAATCTACAATGAAACCTGTTTTTTTGTTTGTTTGTTTTTTCGTCTGAATCCTCTTGATTCTCATTGTAACCTCTAAATTACATGCTTTTGTACGGAAATTATGATGTTTCCCTGACAGTTCTGTGAAGTGAGTTTTAGAGTTAGGAGGGGGAATTCAGAAGAAGAAAAAAATTGAGTACTGTTCCCGTAGTAGTGCTGATAGACTTTTTCCAGTGTGTCCTGAAACAGAAGTCAATAGATTTAGACTCATTAGCCTATCACATTCAAGATCTTCTTAATGAATTGCATAAAATCTAGTAAAAGTAAATGCACTGCTCTTTAAGAGAATTAGACATTTAAATAAGGGTTAGTCAGTTTGTTAATGAAATGGATTGTTTGCTTGTTTGTTTAGGAGTGCTGTTCCCAGTCTGCTTTCGAGTGCTTCAAGAAAGAGCTTAAATCCACCACCTCTCTGAATAATCTGAAACTCCTGAAATTGAAACTGGAGAGAAATCTATCCAAACCCACCATTGTGAGTAAAAATTCACATAAAACATTGTTTACTTGTCTAAACAAATAATTGTATAATGTAACAAGAAAATCAGCGCTAACATATTTGCTCGTGTTGTTCTTGTTGTAGATGAATAGCATGAACCAATGCAGTGTGGAAGAAATAAAGGTGAGATTTCGAAACATTTCGATAATATTAGATCATTATACTAGTGTTTTTTAGACTTTGTCCAACGTTGCTGAACGATGCTGAGCGCTAATTGGTCGCCGTTCCTTTTCTCTGCCTTTCTCAGAACGCCGAGTGCAGGTCCTGCGACTCGTACCCGATGGTCAGCAGCAAACAGTTTCTGAGTAATCTGCAGTCCCGTCTGCAAAAGGTTAGTTCACAAAAGAAAATAATAAAACCTTAATAATGCATTTTCGTTCTTATCTAGTACTGTCCGGTCAACGTTGTTTAAAAGAGTTCAGTCTAATTAACAGAAAATGCTAAAACTGAAGCATTAAAGCATAAAGTTCACTCCGGGTGAATAACATTTCAAAATCTCTTTTGCAGGCATACAGTCGCCTTTCTTAAATTACAAGCATGACGATGGCGATGTGAATGTGTGGACAACACTACCTCATGAAACTCTGGAGCAAATCACTCTGGATCAACACATCTATTTATTGCCTATTTATTTATTCTTTTTTTTTTTTCCTTACAGTTACAATAGCCTGAGAAATGCCTTCAGATATGTTGGCAGGATGTTTATTAGTTATTCTAATGTTAATTTTAATTAATACTGTGTTCACTTTGCAGAGAAATTTATTATAATATACATTTAAACTGCATTATGTAGTATTTACAGTTATAAACTTGTACTAGAAAAAGAAAAAGAAAGACTTAAGACCTGTGGCTGCTATAGGATATATAATGTATGGGCAAAAAGAATGACATTTTGCACTTGCATTTTCATGTCTTTTCCAAAACAGCAAAAACAAACAAAAGTCTAGTTTACACTGTCAACTGAAGTATCTTCAAGAATGAAAGAAAGAATGTCTCATAATGAGACTTTATGTGTTACATAATTACCCAGTTGTACTTTTCCTACTGTTTTGTATTTATTTTGCAATTAAAATTATTTTGCTGAAATATTATATGTGGATTTTGGTGGTTTCTCTCACTCTATTGGATGTTATCTTATAAGGTAAAGATCTGTAACTTTTTATGAAAAACACCACTACTGTACAGATCCTCATTAGGGATGCAGCCATTTTTAATTAGTGGTGGCTCGGTGGAGATGTATTGGCAAGTTTTGCCAATAAAGAGAAAACACTTCTGTACTGGACTAAGGTGGACCTTTTGTCACAGCGATGATGAGAAGAAATGACAATGGATGGTGGAAACTATGATGTACTGGATGTTTCCATGACAGGTGCTCATTTGATTACGTGCAGTCGCTCCCCGTCAGAGTATTAACAAAACACTGGTCGATGGAAACACAGAACATTCACAGTTTCTGTGACGGTTTTTTCTGAAATTCACATAGCATTTGGTAAACATTCGTGGGGTAGCCTGGGAAAACCCTTCCCATGGTAAAATTGTTACATTTTCTGTTATGTATAGTTCTGAAAACTATACATCAGTTCCACTAAGGGTCACAGCCACGTTGACTATCTAGACACATCCATTACTGACTGATTTTAGCGGCATTTAAGGAATTGTAAGTTAACAGTAGGGGATGATTTAATCATTTGCATTATACACATCTGCCTGTGTCTTGTTACCTCAAATCACAAGCCTCAACTGAGCTCCGTTTGCTAATTATAGATTATTCTTTCAGTCAGTTCTTTTTTTATGTAGCTTGAAAACATTCGCACATCACTTAGGTAAAAGATTTACGTTTTCTTGAGGTAGCAATGTCAACGCATTTTACTATCAGAAAAACTGATGTTACCATGAAGCCTGAATTTTGTAAACTTGAATTTTGTGTCCCCTGTTGACATTCAGATTTCCTAGAACTTTACATAATTTGTTGGAAATACACTTGCTAAAGTCCAACACTTCAATATTTAATCCTTCTGCTCGCTGAACCATTCTCTCACATGTCATCAGGAAAGGAAAAATCCATAAATTGACCAACTAAAACAACTCCAGATCGTAACACTGCTCTAGAGGCTTGGACAGTGGGGATGATCGCTTCATGCGCAATCTTTTCTTAACCTGATTTATCTATTGCTCTGGAATAGGATCGATCGGAACCATCAGATTTCTACAGTAGATAGTTTTATGCTGCAACCTCACCAAGCGTCTAAGTGTTCTTTGACCATTGTCATTCATGATTTTGTTCCAGCCACATTTCTTCTGTGAAGGTGATGGTTTAGAACTATCCTTCCGGGATTAAATAAAAGGAATTGGACAGTTCTTGACCCAATTAGAGTAGTTTACATTCACTTTTTTTAATGCAGGTCTAGACTGAAATGGAAATACATTTAAGTCAGTTGATGACCTGAATGTACTGGATGACCAGGTTACCTCATTAGAGTATTTTTTTTTCCTTCCCTGATGGCATGGGCATATTCTCAGATTGTGAGGGTGATTCTCTCACCCTCACAGGTGAGAATAATTTTTTCTCATTTTTCCTGAGAAAAAAAATTATTCTTTTTTCACATTCTTGTGTGAAAAAAGAATCATTTTCACACATTAACTAGACGCTACAATATGTGTCATAATCAAAACTAACAGTCGTAGGGTTAATCCCCGGAGAGCGGTCTGAACCCATGAATCTACGTCTTGTGTTGGGACTTTTAAAATGACTTTTGCTTCACAGTGGAGGACACGGCAGACGAGCAGAATTTGCAAGCAGCCACCTTGTGATCCGGCGTTCAGGCTGGAGTAATGTCATGTAGATCGTACATGGTGCAGCAAGGGAAGGGGACAACGCTTAACTAAACTTGAGAGGGAGGTTGATGTGAAGACTTCCTGGACCAATTCTTCACCCCAGTTAAGTCACATTTTTCTCGCCTTAGTAGTGTTTTATTGCTTCTGAGTCCTTTTATGTTTTCTGATAACTCTCACAACTACTGTATATTAGCCCTGTTCTTTGTCCGGAGAGCTCCAATCTGTGTCTTAATAACTATGTGAGCTCATGTGTCATGAGAGTTCTCCTTTGTTTACAGATAGCGATGATCGTTCTAAGAACTTCACTCTGATTTCTAAGAATATCTCTGATATGGAGAAGTATGTTCAGATTTCTGGGAACCTTGCTAGCAAAACGACATTTCCTGATAGCCCTGGGTTGCTTCATGTCAATCATGTTGGTATAAAGGTGCCGTCTATCATACCTCTCCTGAGCCACACACTGAGACTCCTGAACTCATGCCCTGCTTCACCCGCCCTGCCTCAGCCAGATACTGCACTTTTTCCACCTCTCTGGAATTGACCTGATATCACACAAATGAGGATGGAATCCCTGTTGAGTCTGATTCCTCGCAAGAAGTTTCTTCTTATTGCCATCTCAGTTTCACTTCCTATTGCCATTCTCAGGCTCAGGGTGCTCTACACTCATGAAACAAAATTTTGTGTGGTGAATTTTTTTTTCACTATTTGCTTCACATGCACAGATTAAACAGGGATGATTAGCACCCCTGTTTAATCAGTAGTTTAGTCTTGTATTTTTTCTAGCCTTTAACACTCTATTGTTCAGATGTATAATGAGAAACAAATGTAAGTTGCTCTGGAAAACCGCGTCTGCCATACAGTAATCATTAAATCATTGTCACCGTCACATTTTATACCCATTTTCAAATCAATTTTCTTTTGATTCTGTAAAGCTTCTTTTTTTTTTTTTTTTTTAGCAAAGACCACTATTAAAAGTGTTACATAAATAAAATGTAATTAAATTTAATTCAGTTAAATTTTATTTACATAGCACTTTTAAAATGCTATAATAATTAATTATTTAATAATAATTTGAGGAGATTTTGCTCCCTGAATCAAGGACCATATGGTCATCCTGCTGCCTAAAGTCATGGATATGTTCAGGTCAGTTCCATCTTCATGCCAAATCACAGTTCTGTCTTTGTGATAAGCCCTTGTTCTAACCCTATGCAAAGGGGCACCATGTCTATGACCGGTTAGACCACAGCCTCTTTGCCAGGCCACCACCCAGCCCTAATGCCCGATACTATAACTTCAGAGGACTCAACCTACGATTTTGGGGGGATGACATGGACCACCTATGGTACTCTAGAGTGGCATCTCTTTGGGGGTGGGAGGTTTGGGGTGGGGGGGTTTGGTTGTGTCACGGATAACCCCTGGAGGGCGCTCTGCAACCATGAATTAATATTTTGAGTGGGGACTTCACTGCTTCACTATCGGTTGCGTCACTTTCATAGGTGTGGGAATTTCGGCTTATTGATTAGCATCCCTAGTTAAGCTGTACTAGTCTAGTAGTTTCTAGTATTTGGTGAAGCATTAAATCTGTCATGTCAACACATGATAAATCCCAAGTTAAGCCGTATATGTTTCTGCATTAATGCCTGTAGAATCTTCCTCTCCTGAAAAACTGTGGTTGAACAAAATAAGTGTGTGCAATTATTTATTTATTTATTTATTTTTGGTATGGTCCTTTACCTCACATATGAGTTTGTTTTAATCTCTATGTAACTAGCATTTCCTGCAAAAGAAAAGCTTAAATGTACAGTCAGTTCACACAGTTACATGAGAACATGAAAATGTAAAATTTCTTTTATGCATGCAATGGAACTTCCCTTTAAGCTATAAAAAAAGAGCTGCTTTGTTAAGAATAGGCATGCCTTTACTAATTTCAAAGGTCTTTGAAAACATTTACATAAAAGACACCTACTCATTTCAGGAAATCTCGGCTCTTGCCAACAGTTCACATCTTTTGTTTTTGTTAAAAATATGAAAGGAAATGAATTTGCTATCTAGCAAAACATCCTTGAGAGGTGAAAGTAATTTATGGAAAATAAAAACAGAAATAAGATATGAAACGCTCTTATTGAACAAACTTGCTTGCAATAAATTGAAAAGGACTCATTCAAGCAATTCATGCAGGTTTAGAAAACCTGTGATCAGTACAATTAGAATTATTGTGACCTCTTTTCAGAGTCAAATAAGATTTTTCCAGTGTGCCACCCAGAACCTGGAATAAAAGAGGATCTTTTTTTGTGATTAGGATTATGAAGTTGGCAATAATGAAGGGCAATTCACAGCCAACTAACACTTTTTGATCTGCATGTTTGAGTAGGAAAATAAGGGCAGGTCAAATCAGTTCATAAGCGTAAAGGAATGGAACTGTTGCTTGTTTTTTTTCCATCTCCACATCAAGTTTCAGAATCTTGCTTAGACTAGTTTGTGTGGATACGACAAACAGCAACTCAACTGATTTATTATTCTAAAATTGCAGTCTTTGTTATCATTACCTTCTTAAAAGTATAATTGTTACTGTACTGCTTTCAACATGAAGTCAGTTTTTCCCTGCAACATTCAGGGGTGAAAAAATAAATACACCTCATGTTTAATTCATATAAACATATATAAAACCACCTATAGCAAGAGCAGCTTGAAGTAAAGGTTTTCTCTAGTTCATCAGTCTCCCATGTCATTTTGAGAAATTCTATCCCACACTTCTTTACAACACTGCTTTAGTTCACTAATGTTGGAGAGTATGTGTTAATGCATAGCTCACTTAAGACCAAGCCACAGCATTTCAATAGGGTTGAGGGCTGGAGTGTGACTTGACTATTCAAACACATTGATTTGTTTCCCCTCTGTGCATTAGATGACTGTCCTGCAATGAATTCCAATTTCAGGCCAAATTGCTGGCCAGATTCACATTTTTATCAATATTAATCTATCAAAAAGTAGAGTTCATCACCTCACTGTCTGCACGTTTCCCAGGTCCTGTGGATTAAAAATAAAAAAAATAAATAAATAAATAAATAAACTCCACCACCACACAACTCCACTCCTGGTTCGTTTGCTTAGTTTTTGCTCATTATTGCACTGTACATGATAACCAACCTTTACTCTTTGATCTCAGCAGTTCAAAGGACATAGTATTAGAACTGTTTTTTTGTTCAAATGCAATTTTGCAAAAATGGTAGTCATGCTACCATATACTTGCCCAAGAGAACTGACCTTTTCTTAGCCACGCTTCCCTAACAGCCATATATTTTATTTATTTATTTATTTCACTCCTGTAGATCACAGGATATAGCACTTGGGCGTTTCTTTATATCTCTGAGCAATAAACACCTTATTGCTCTGACACCCTCTTCTGAAGGCTCTCTTTTTTATCTTTATTTTCTTCTGTCATTCTTCATTCCAAACACTTCCTGTTTCACTCACCATTTTTGGTTAATACCTGAGCACCCCACCCTGTGGGTTTCCACACTTCTGCTCTCTACACGCTGCTCTCTCTCTCCTCCTTCTCTCTTTAAACCAGGCTTTAAATCAGGTTTCCTGATTGCGTCTGTTCTCAGTCTGCCACTTGTCAGTAACACTGTCTTGTCAGTAAGATTTCTGGCTTCAGGACATTTACTTATTTCTTGGTCTGTCTGCCTAAGCCTTTGAATAACAACCTAGGAAGTGAAGTGTACTTTTACTCTGTTCTGCTAAAGCTGCCTGCTAATGATCAGTTCCTTCTCCGACTCTGACAAACCTCTCACTCCGTTTCAGTGTGACATCTTGATCAATTCATGTAATGATGCTTTCTGCTTCCAGCCCTTATTCCTGAACACAGCGAGCGTCTCCAGTCCTTCCACAGCCTCTATAGGCGTTCTCCCATCTCCATCTGTGTTCCTCGCAATAGGGGGGGGGGAGTCCTTATCCTTACTCACTTGCACAGTTAATGCAGTATTATTATTATTATTATTATTATTGCCTCTTTTAGAATAAATATAGAAAATCCTTTATCTGGTGTCGTGCATTTGGGTGCTTTTCTGATCATCTGAAGCTATCTGTTTATAAAAGAAGTGTTTCTTCTCCAATGACTGCATGCATAGGCATATCATTACAGAAGAGAAAGGGTGCCATCTAGTGGCTATTTATTACACTAAATTTCAAACCTTTATAAACAAACCATTAAAAGTCATTAATGCCAGATATACTGTAAATATGATGGTGAGGATGTGTGAAATTTCAGCACATACCCAAAGATGAGCAGAGTTTCTTACAGCCAATATGCTGTCAATAGGCGTGTATGACTTCAACAGCATTTAAAACACAAATATAACATGTCTATTATAGTCTTATAAACACAATATGTAGAAAACTCATTTTGTAATTTAGCTTTAAATTTAAATTATAAATTATTTAAAGAATGGAATTAAAATTTAATTTGTCATTAAATCTCTGTCTTGAGTCCAATCCACTGGAAATGTTAAAATAAATAAATTCTTGTCTTTTGTGTTTTATCACATTTAAACATGTACCATACTGTATACACTCACTGACTACTTTATTAGTAACATCTACTCTTTTTCAAGTGTCTACACCCCTTGGCACTTTTTTTTTAAACATTTTTTAATTATTTTTTTATTGTCATTTCAACCAAATACCGCTGTTACAATACAGTAAAATGAAGCAGCATTGCTCCAGGACCATTGTGCTACATACAAAACAGAACTCAATGAGATTTCTCATACACATAACTAAGTTATCAGAATACACACCTACTGACAGTGCAGATGTGCAAATTGAAAAATGACAGTACAGTGATGACAAGTACACAGTTTTAGTGTGATTAAAGTGTGAAATGATGATTATAACAATGATAATAAATGTATGTGCAAACATGACCGCGCTGATTAGCAGCAATAATGCAGGAAATCAATAAAGTACAGTAATTTGTTAACAGCCCTATGTAAGAAAGTAACGTCCAAAAACATTTGAAAGTGTGCATGTGTTTTTCGATGGTGTTAGCCCGATCTAACTATGTGGGGAGTCAGTAACATTTTCCATACAGCACAAGGGTGAAGAGTTTGCGGGTTGCATGTGGTCATACAGTAGATAATGATGGTGGCTTTGCGGATGCAGAGTGTGGTTTTATAAACAACTATTTGCGTTCCAGTCAGATGCTGAAGAGTGATTGTGTTGTAAGCAGAACTTAAGTTTATAAACAGCATTGTAGCCTTAAATTCCTGTTCTGTCCTTACAGGTATGAAATATGATTGTATTTCAGTTTCCTACTGTAACCTACCCTACTCAAGGTTTGCCATGATGTGTATTCTGCAATGCTTTTTGATCGAACGTAGCCTTTCAGTCAGGTCAAACCAGTCTTACCAATTGTATCTCAACAACAACACATTGTTACCCAAAGAACTGCACTCATAAGATGTTCTTGTGTTTTTGTGTTTGTCCATGCCATTTTGTGTAAATGCCATATAATGTGTATGATTTCTGTCAGTTTTGTCTCTTTCGGGACCATAAATATGGTCATAGTTATTCAGACTGAAACAAACAGGCTTATTATCTTTCCTTTAGTTACACGTACATCATATCATATCATATGATACATGCATTTAACACATTTTTTTGTTTGGTGTTCACCTCAACATGTGGAGTGACATCTCTGAGGCAGATTGCAGGCTTCATTTTTAGTGATCAGTGCCATCTACTGGCGAAGCAAAATCAATATTTCTGTATTATCATGAGCTTATTGAAAAGATTTCTAATTTTACTTTCACCCAGGCCAATTTTACATGAACACTACAGGTATGATTATACATGTGTCAAAGTGGATGTTTGGGCACATGTATTTAGCAGTGAGGGTGGAATAAAATACAAGAGAGTGCAGTGACTGCCTTCACATTAGTTAATGTTTAATTTTTTTCAAGTGTGCATCTTCCAATTTTATTTTTGATCTAATGTAAAGAAATTTTTTCCAAGTGTAACTTTAAATTTGTAAAGCACACTGAATTTGAATGACACTGACAGGTAAAAGGAATGTCTCATTACAATGGCACTTGGAAGTGGATGGGATGTACTGTATTAGGCAGCAAGTGAACTGGAAGCATAAGAATATGAGCAACTTTGATAAGAACGAGATTCTTACAGCTAGACATCTGAGTCAGAGCAGCTCCAAACTGCAGGCCTTGTGGGGTGTTCCCAGGCTACAGTGGTCAGGACCTACCAAAAAGGGTGCAAGGAGGGAAAACAGGTGGCCGCCCAGAGAAGGGTCATGGGCGGCCAAGACTCAATGATGCAGTGGGAAGAGAAGGCTGGCCGGTGTAGTCCATTCCTCTAAGAGCGACTGTACTGGAGGCAGAGTCTCCTGCCATTTATTGTACATGGATGTCACTTTGACATATACCACCTACCCAAACATTTTTGCAGACCAAGTGAATTCCTTCATGGAAACAGTATTCCCTGATGACAACATAATGGGTTTTTCCCACACTGCAAAAATGGTTCAAGAATGATTGAGTAACACAATAAGTTTGAGGTGTTGACTCGGACTTCAAATTGTATATCAGGTGTTCACTGGTGATTCCCATCCCTAATATACGGTGCACCCAATTCCAAAATGCAAAAGTGTTTTTTGACATTGTACAGCCTGGTCCAGACATGACTACCACTGACATGACATGACACACTGTCACAAAGTTATTATTGAACATATTCTGTAATATGGTAAACAATAACATATGAATGTTTAGTTGGATTTACCGCTTTTACCTCAGAACACCTGTAGATAAGACTGTCTTAGGTGGGTTTTATCCACATGCCTGATGTAATGTTCTTAAAAAAAACAAGATGACTCATTTTTTTTTATAGTATAGAAACCACAACCACCAAGCCTTTCCGGGCTCCAAGCTTTGCCAAGCCACAGTTTCAATTACATCAGTATACAGCTTACATGGAGGTACAGGTCACACGGCTAAGCGTAATCATTGTTCTGCAAGGCTCTCTGCCAAATCTCGAGATATTGTGTTTCAAGTTTTGTACATCTGCTATGTACAGTACGGTATACTGCAGTAGTGTCAATTAAGTTTGTATTCAAGACATGACATGCTTAATGGCAGACTTCGTTGCATTATAATGGCAAATACTAACAGTTTTTGATGGTCATTTTTGGGAGCAATTCATTATATTCATTTATCTTCCGTAACTACACATGCACACTCAAACACGCACGCTGCAACTCTTATTGAAAACTGCCATATGCATGAGATATGGGAGGAAAATACTTGCCCCAGAGGCAAACATATGAAATTCCAATGAGAGCAACTCCAGCTCAGGATCAAACTGGCAGAAATGTTAGAACTTGAATTGGGGATCAGGGTCGTCACAGCTGTTGTTCTATACAGCCTTTGTTTTTAAACTAGTCACATGTTGATTAGATACTTGAGCCATTTTAACCCTGATTTGCCCAATCAGTCATCTGAATTGGACAAATCATGTGTCAAATCAAATTTAAAATTTATTTCTGATGGAGCTCTCAGTAATTTTTACGCAGTTGTTGTGCAGTCCAAGGAAACTTTTAAATCCTGTAATTTTCAAAAAGCATGACCAATAAAATCATATGCTTAGCAAGCACTCCCACTGCCTGTCACAGTTGTGTCCCCTAAAACTTCTTAGTGGTTCTCTCTTTACGCAACACTGTTAAACATCTGAATGCATTTTCTACATAATCGGCTAGACTTCTTGGTGTATTTATGTCATGGAATAAACCAGTTATGGTCATAAAGTTTATGATTTGTGGTTCTCTACTGCCTGTACAGTCTTTTCCTGAAAACCACTGTTAAACCAACTGACATCAACCGGAATGCTGAACAGCTTTGTTTGCTGAACAGGGTTGTGTGTTGTGTGCACATCTTTCAACTCACACTCAAACTTAAAAGACAATTGCCTAACACAACCCTAAAAGAGTGATAGGCTTAGACATTATATTTAACTAGCGTGAACCCTAAATAGTAGATCCATGCCTGCAAGCTCAGTAAATAAACTGCTCTTTAGGATTCAACAGGTGCCACATCTCTTATGTAGGATCAAAGACATAAAAAGGAGTATGATTTCAGCTGGGACTTGAAAATCTCATCAATTGATATTGTCTTATTATAGCTAAAGCATGCACAGCCTTGAGGCAGTAACAGTCATGTTCACCTTTAAACCTTGAGAAGGTATGATGAGCATACACGTACTGTACGCTTTACCATATTATCTAACTGAACTAATATTTGTATAAGAGAAGCGTAGATCTAAGATGCAAAGTGGTGTTGAGCCATTCATCAAACAAATGCTTGAACTGTACAGTACATGAGTGGAAGCCAGTGCAGGACATATCTGGTCCTTCCTTTTACCTGGCAGCATTCTGAACAAGCTGTAGCAACATCAGGATGAGTGCTTAATACAGATGTCCGTTTAACACCACCACTTGAGCTCTAAAATAAAGGTGTGCTTATTGTTTAAAGATAAAGTTGTCTATCATGAAAAGTCTGAATCTTTAAGTGATCATTTGAATAGCTTTAACTGGCCCACAAGAGAATTCTCAATTAGTGTTCGAAATTTTGAAAGGGTCATGAAAATGGAAGACCACAGTCCAAATGTACACCCCGGAAATATTTCAGTGGAATAAACTGAGAACTATAGCACTATAGAACTGATTAACATACTGTAATAGAAGCAGATCAGCACATGGAAATAAATTGTTCACAATAGATCACAAATCAGTACGTCTTCTTGACATAGCAGATGAACATATGTAAATTATCTGAAACTAGCTACAGTGCTAGAGACAAGCTTTCATTAATTTCACTCCAAAAATTATCTACAGGAAAATCAGACAAAAGTACAAAGACTTGCATTTATTCTCCCCACATCAAAATCAAAGGAGATGACTCATCTTTTCAGAGGCAATAATGCCACTATGAAACAAAACAAGTGCTTCGATCTTTCTTTCATGTATAATTATAAACTAATTATTAATAGTCAAGGATTGATACTGAATTGTAATAAAAGTTACCCAACGGTTGCTCATCCAGATCTTTGTACCCAACCTTTTCATGTAACTGGACCTTCATGAGTTTTCGCTGACTTCCCTGGTTTTGTGTGCTGTTAAAGCACTGAACACAGCTGTGGCTTGTCACACAACATGATGTTTTTGATTATAAAAGGTGGATTGAGTGAGAGAAACCCCATGCACTAGTGATAGTGAAACTATGCTTCAAGCAGTAAAGGTCAGATGCAGGGAAGCAACTGCAGCCTCAATGAAGCAAGACACCACAAAGGCAAAAACCTCAAACTCTCCTTTGCATTTACCTCAGTTGGCAGACACCCTTATTTCAAGTGATTTTATCTCTTTATACATCTGAGCAGTTGGGGGTTAAGAACCTTGGTCATGAGCCCAACTTGGTTTTGAAACCCCTTCCCATCAGTAGTCCAATGCCTTAACAGGTAAACTAACTCTGACCCCTTTGTGTTAGAAAAATGTGTGGATTTTGTGATCACCTGCAAAGTCTGCAAAGTAAGCAGGGGAAAGCACATCTTTAAAATGCTGTTTTTTTGTTTTGTTTTTTTAAGTCTTTGATTGCAGATGTGCTGACAGGTGCACTGAGTGATTTCCAGCTGGGGATTTCAGGTGGACTGTCACAACAGCTGCACATAATCTTAAAAATGTCTGAAAAACATCCTGGCACTGTTCGAAGATACAAGCATAAAAATTAACTTTTTAGTACCTGCAACCCAGGTACTTTTTAGAACCACTGTTCACTGGTTAAATGTGGAGTTTTAGCTAACATTTTGTTTAATGTTTGTTCACTGAGTCATTCCCTGACTACAGAAGTGAACTGAACTGTGTCATATGAGATCATCGTAACCACCATTTAATACCCATGCTGATGTAATCTAACAAACATGCCTGTACATAGCAAACCAACAACGCACATTAATCACGGCTCTACAGCCAATCAGGAGCTATCCACTCCTTCCGCAAGCGGAAGGAGTGGATAGCTCCGTCCTCCGAGCGTGTGAAGCCGACCCCAACGGTGCGCATCCGAACGAGTGGTTCGGAGGAAGCACGTGATGGTCTTCGGCCCTCCCGGCTGAGTGGTAGTAGTGGCCTTAATGTGGGAGCCCCCTAGTGACGTCGAGGTATTGGACACGACTAAATTAGGGAGAAAATCAGGTTAGTGAAGTTATAGAAACCCATCAAATAAAAATAAAAAGAAATGAGTTTTAATGGGAAAGACCAAACTAATGAAAATACCATCTAAACAACATTCCCACAACTTCATCTCATACCATCTACACAACAGGCACACAACCTTATCCCACATCAACTAAACATTCATACAACCTCATTCCACATCATCTACACAACAGGCACACAAACTCATCCCGTATCAACTACACACGTGGACAAAATTGTTGGTACCCTTCAGTCAATGAAAGAAAAACTCACAATGGTCACAGAAATAACTTGAATCTGACAAAAGTAATAATTTAAAAAAATTCTATGAATGTTAACCAATGAAAGTCAGAGATTGCTTTTCAACCATGCTTCAACGGAATTAAAAAATAAAAATAAACTCATGGAACAGGCCTGGACAAAAATGATGGTACCCCTAGAAAATACTGAAAATAATGTGACCAAAGGGACATGTTAATTTAAGGTGTGTCCACTAATTAGCATCACAGGTGTCTACAATCTTGTAATCAGTCAGTGGGCCTATATATAGGGCTCCAGGTAGTCACTGTGTTGTTTGGTGACATGGTATGTACCACACTCAACATGGACCAGAGGAAGCGAAGGAAAGAGTTGTCTCAGGAGATTCAAAAGAAAATTATAGACAAGCATGTTAAAGGTAAAGGCTATAAGACCTTTTCCAAGCAGCTAGATGTTCCTGTGACTACAGTTGCACATATTATTCAGAAATTTAAGATCCATGGGACTGTAACCAACCTCCCTGGACGTGGCCGCACGAGGAAAATTCATGACAAATCAAAGAGATGGATAATCCGAATGGTAACAAAAGAGCCCAGAAAGTCTTCTAAAGAGATCCAAGGTGAACTTCATGCTCAAGGAACATCAGTGTCAGATCGCACCATCCGTCGTTGTTTCAGCCAAAGTGGACTACATGGGAGACGACCAAGGAGGACACCATTGTTGAAAACAAATCATAAAAAAGCCAGACTGGAATATGCCAAACTACATGTTGACAAGCCACAAAGCTTCTGGGAGAATGTCCTATGGACAGATGAGACAAAAATGGAACTTTTTGCCAAGGCACATCAGCTCTATGTTCACAGAAGGAAAAATGAAGCATATCAAGAAAAGAACACTGTCCCTACTGTGAAACATGGAGGAGGCTCTGTTATGTTCTGGGGCTGCTTTGCTGCATCTGGCACAGGGTGTCTTGAATCTGTGCAGGGTACAATGAAATCTCAAGACTATCAAGGGATTCTAGAGAGAAATGTGCTGGCCAGTGTCAGAAAGCTGGGTCTCAGTCGCAGGTCATGGGTCTTGCAACAGGACAATGACCCAAAACACACAGCTAAAAACACCCAAGAATGGCTAAGAGGAAAACATTGGACTATTCTAAAGTGGCCTTCTATGAGCCCTGACCTCAATCCTATTGAGCATCTATGGAAGGAGCTGAAACATGCTGTCTGGAAAAGGCACCCTTCAAACCGGAAACGACTGGAGCAGCTTGCTCATGAGGAGTGGGCCAAAATACCTGCAGAGAGGTGCAGAAGTCTCATTGACAGTTACAGGAATCGTTTGATTGCAGTGATTGCCTCAAAAGGTTGTGCAACAAACTATTAAGTTAGGGGTACCATCATTTTTGTCCAGGCCTGTTCCATGAGTTCATTTTTTTTTATAATTCCGTTGAAGCATGGTTGAAAAGCAATGTCTGACTTTCATTGGTTAACATTCATAGAATTCTTATTTATTATTACTTTTGTCAGATTCAAGTTATTTCTGTGACCATTGTGAGTTTTTCTTTCATTGACCGAACGGTACCAACAATTTTGTCCACGTGTGTACACAACATTCACACAACCTTATCCCATCTCATCTACACAACAGGCACACACCCTCATCACATACCATCTACACAACATTCGCAAAATCTCATTCCACATCATCTTCACAACATGAACTCAACCTTATTGCATACCATCTACACAACATTCGAACAACCTCATCTCGTTGCATACTGTATACACAACATTCGCACAGCCTCAATCCATACCATCTAAACATTCACACCTCATTTTACATTATCTATCCATCAGGCACACAACCTTATCCTGTATAATCAACACAACCTCATCTATGCAACATTTGCACCACTTGTGCCTCATCCTGTATCATCTACACAAAATTCACATGTATTCTGTAGCATCTATATAATGTTCTCACAACTCCAAATGCGGTTCGATAAAAATAGAATTATACTGTAAACATGAAACATATATTGATGCATTGACAGTGAGTCATTACCATACTACACAGATGAACACTCTAAATGAGATTACTGTCCTATAACCAGGCTGACAGAGGTAATATGTCACTGACATGCCTCAACATGTTAACAAGTCTTAACTCTACAATCTAACACACTTTTGATTTTAGGTTTCGCACAGAATTAACAATTTTTTAGGCTCTACTACCCTTAGCTACAGTCATGGGTATATAATCACTTTCCCTTTGAGCATATGCTTATGACTATACAGGTATACTTTGTATGTAATGGCAATGCCATTTGCAGAGCCTGATGAATAATTTTTCAATCGCTACAGCCATTTCTTTCTATATAATTAGCATAAAACAACCTCTCCCATTCAACAATGTCGATTTTCTGTCAATGAGCTGGCTGGATATTTTAAGACAGCGGTCAACCTCAGGCCACAGCAGCAGGACTTGCAAAATCCCCTGCATTGTTTCTGATTTACACACTAAAATGTCAAACAATTTCTGTCACCTTGCTGACAGATGATGGATGGATGATCAAGCACCCCACTCAACAGCGGTCCTGTAACTTAATGGTCTTTATCTTAATGTGGTAGAGGTATACACTGTATACCAACAACATGCAGTAACATAGAAAAAAATATAAGGTGTATAACTCTTGTTCCACACACCAAGTAGTGCCCTTGATCAGAGGGATTTGGGATTCAGCCTTGTGTTAGAAGCTAGTTAGCTTTGTAGCTTGTGTTAGCCATGAACAGAACAACATGAACCGACTCAACAACAAATTTATGAACAAGTGCAATTATTAAATGAAGCAATTAATAAGTGGACAAAGTATTGTTTAAAAAGACAGAACACCCACAGATGTGTTGTCTGACGTGCACTTACTTTTAACACTAGGACTTTTACATAGTCAAAAACAGTCAAAAACAATGTTTTCAACGATTACTCATCTTACATTAGTAAGCATATTGCAAAACAAACATGAAGTACAATATCAAAGTCAGTTCACTGTTTGTGTGGCAATTTGCCTATAATGTGCTTACTTCATGTTTGTGTTGCAACATCGATATAAATAAGTAAGCATATTTCAACACAAACATGAGGTGTAATATCAAGTCAGTTCAGTGACATATGACAAAAGGGATTTCACATGAGGCTTTTTTTTTTCTTTTTTTTTTTTTACAAAAGTAGATTTTGCATATTCACTCATCAGCAGTAAATAACTGTATCCTGGTCAGCGTCAAAAAGTTTCAATAAATAATTGGTTTATATTTTAGTTAATCTACTGATATAAAATATTGCAAAGAATACTAACAACTCCACTTTGAGCTATCAATCATGCAATCATAATGGTACGAGTTCAACTGTCAGAAGACAGCACCAGACAAACATTGTTTTTTTTTACTGAGGAAGGCCACATATAAAATTATACCCTAAGCCATAGAAACTTAATGCTCAGCCAATTACATGCTTTCAATCAATTCTTTTTTTTTTTGTTGTTGGATTTTTTCCCCGATTTTCTCCCTAATTTAGTCGTGTCCAATTCCTCCCCGTCACTAGGGGGCTCCCACATTAAGGCTACTACTACCACTCAGCCGGGAGGGCCGAAGACTATCACGTGTTTCCTCCGAACCACGTGACGCCAGCCGACCGCATCTTTTCGAACTGCTCGCTCGCGCACCGTTGGCTATCCGCTCCCTCCGCTGCGCGAGCTCACAGACGCCCCTGACTGGCTGTAGAGCCGTGATTAATGTCGGAGCACTAAGTACCTCTCATCCCTCCCCTCTGAGAGAGCTCGGCCAATCAGCTCTCTCTAGACCTCCGGCTGCGAGAGGTTACAGCACCACCCGGGATTCGAACTAGCGATCTCCGGATGATAGGGCGAGCGCTTTACCCACTGCGCCACTCGGAGGCCGAGCTTTCAATCAATTCTAATAAGCCCATGCTTGGCAAGTCCCCTCAGGTGCTTTTGTCTCTTCCCACAGTCTGAAGTAGTGCTGGGCGATATGACCTCAAAATCAGTTTCACGGAACAAGTCAATATCATTAAACATTTATATACGCACACAGACCGAGAAGATGATGATTTATTTTTCCTTTCTCCCTCACAGTTCACTTTAGGGTAAATATTTTTTTATATTTTCAAGCTGGGATACCATTAGAGCAATGATTATTTTTCAAATAAAAAATTACTACTATTATTATTATTATTGAAGGTAGCACAGTAGTATAGTGGTCAACACTGTGTCCTGGCACCAACAAAGTCGAGGCGTGCAAAGACATGCAGTTTAGGTTGACTTATTTTCAAATTGCCCGCACTGTGTGTGTGCGCCCTGCAATGAACTGGCACTTCGTCCAGGGTGTACCTCAACTAGTGCCCAATGTCTCCTGGGATAGGCTCCAGACCCCCCCATGACCCCGTACAGAATAAGCAAGAAAATAAATAATAACTGACTAATCCACCATGAAATGGCAAAAAAGGTGTATAAGAGTAATAAATTATTAAGTCACCTAATTGACATCAGTTTTGTACATTCAAAATATATTTGCTGTGATTTGGCAGACTTTGAAAATGTAAAAAAAAAAAAAAAACATTAATCTGTCTGAAATAGTTCAGTGGTGTTGACAGTGGTGTCAACTTTTACCCACACCCACATATTCCCTTTCTTCCTTCCCTGTGTGACTGAAACTTTCTACTTGCCAAATAACTTTTCCCCAATATTTACTTTTTCCACACTGCCAAGTTTGAGGCAAAGTATTTGGTCAGTTTAAAAATATACGCATATGCAGCAATCAATTAAGAAATAGTTTCCTTACACCACTGAGCAAGTATACACTAAAATTGCCCAGTCTGTTAACATTTCAGAAGCATAAGGTAAAGGAAAGTGTTACTTTTTTTTTTTTAAACCCCATTCAAGATGACACCCAAAACACTCATAAGTAATTGAGTACGTATTAGCAGTTTTGTTAGAAAGCTGATTAAAGCATGTTAGAAAGCTGTTTAGTATAATTATACACCTGAATATATTCTAGATATTAGTCAGAAATAGCTTATTCAGGAGACAGTTGAGAAGATGTTGGAGGAAGAACATCTTTTTTTGTCAAAACAAAACATATATAATTTTATTCATTTTTGATAACTGCTTAGTTATGTCACATTCATACCTTGGGGTGTATTAGAGTAACAAATCAGTCTACATGTGTTTGGGCAGGAAAATCTGCAGGAAACCCACATGGACATAAGGACAAACTCCACCCACAGAGTAAATCAGGGTCAGGACTGAACCCACAACACTGAGCTGTGAGGTGCAAACACATAATAACAGGATGTTGAAAATTATACGTATGTATATTCTAAATGCTTTAACAGCTAAATTTATGAAAGTATAACCTATTTATAAGCATGGATATATAAACTAAATTAAATAAAAACTCATTAAAAAGTGCAAGAATGGACCAGCGGTAACGTCATGTCAGGCACTTTAATATTATGTACTGAATATTAAAAATGTTTTTAAGGTAGTGTGGCTCAAGATATAGTTTGATTATCTCTGTTAATTATATTTTATAATACCATTTACTGTTTAGAGTATATCTGGCTGCCTGTATACATCAGCAGATCAACAGAATTAAACTTAATTGACCTCCTAATAGGCCAGTTTAGGCTGGTATTTTCTCTTTAGTTGCATCCTCACAGGAAGGACCAATTATATTCTTTTAAAAAATGTTTTACAATGCTACCAATTTAACATGGCGTGGTCTTGTAAATTTTAATTAAGCACATTAAAAAAAAAAAAAAAAAAAAAAAAAAAGCATGACACATTCATACACAACCATGTTCCTTGAAATTATTATACAACCACTGGCTAGAGATAATTTATGCAGAAACCCTAAAGATGTGTAACATATTTCCATGGCAAAAGTAGCCCATTTGGCCCAAAATGACACTTGTGATTCAGATGATACTTTTCTGAAAGTACTAGAGGGCTTTTCCCTGCCATCTTTCACTCTCACTATTTTCTTTCCACATACTGGAAAAGTTATGCAAAAGTCAAAGGCAATCCAAGAAAAAGAAAAAAAAACATATTTAGGTGTTTATAGGTAAAATAGCTGTCAAATATAATCACAAACAACATAAGCACAGATACGCAAGCACAATTCTGTTGTACTACTGTCTAACGTGCCCAGATTTCATTACAGCACATTTTTTGAAATAGGTTATAAGACACATTTTGTATTGCATAAGACAAATGCATTGTATGAAGCCATTTTGTTCCAAAACAAAAAAAACGACATGATCGAGTCCTCTGAAACCTGTTATATTTTTTTCATTCAATTAGCTAACGTTCTTCCCCTCCAAAACCATCTTTTTGCACTTGCGTAGAGATGGTTAAGGGCCGGGCTCAAAGACCAAAACCGCACTGAAAAGCCGCAGTGTTGATATGACAAAGTTCTTGTTCTTGAGAGTTCTTGTGAGAGGATTTAGGAGTGTGGACAGTGTGGAGAAATATCTTTGATTTCTTGAGTTCTATGATTTGAATTCAATGAGAATCATGAGGCATGAGAATCCATGACAATGAACAAGTGAACCTTTTCACCCCTTTTTGTAAAATAAATGTTATATTATTAAATTTGCACCTGACCGTACACTTTCCTGTTACTGATAAAAAAAAATAAAAAAAAACTACAACAAAGCACTTCCTGTAACATCACAATGCTCAGTGACAGGGCTGCATCATGGTGTTATGATGTGCTATAATATTTTCCTATAACTGCATGTCTCGAAGTTTAATATTTCTGTCATATAAATATAACAACAACTGCAATTTATTTATTAATGAACAGAACATATACTTTTGATGTTTAGCGTTACATATAATGTTGTGAATCATAATTTAGCTCAGTTTCAGTTATAACAGTTACTCTTCTTCTTCTATGTAGATTAAAATTAATTAACACTCTGCTCAATTGGATTAAAAAATAACTAATTTCTCAGAGCTTCTGCAACATTAATGTAACAATATACAAATCAAAAGTATGATCAAGTATGATCAGTATTTTGATCAAAAGGATATCTTTAACAATCCCAAAAGACATCTATGTAACTGAATGTATTTAAAGAAGAAAGTCTTTAAGTGTATTTAGTTAGGAAAGTCTCTTCTTTAAATGCATTTTTGTATGCAATTATGTATTTCATAATCTCTGGTTAAAAGATTCTTGAAAGCATATAAAAAGCGTGGTGTTGAGGTTTCACATGGTAGGAAGAGCCTTAGTAATGGTGTTTAGCACTTTCAGTTGATGACACTAAGGTAAGATGGATAGAGATAACGAGCGGAAAGAAACCCTCTGGAGAAGTGCAAATTGCTTTTCCGTGACAAGTCCAGTGACACAGTTCAGCCCAGGACACCCACTCTTCTAAAGTGTGCCAGAGGGGCTTTTCCCTGATAAAGTGTTCTCTTTTCAATCTCACCTTTTTTTCCCCCACACATCTATGACATCATTAAAGGCCAGCAAGGGCACCCCTGGCCACTAAACAATACCTAAAACTGCCATTTGTCACAACAGATTGTGTAATAGTGTAAGAACACAACAGCACTTTCACCCAACACCTTCACTGAAAAATGCCAGGACAAATATACACAAGAATGGAATTTAAAAATGACTCCAAGTTAAATCAATGAGATTGAGACAGCAATTATGTAATAATAAAAATAAAATAAATACTTTAGAAGAAGGGTCCGTTAGCTCAATACATACGCGAGACTTGCATTGAACACAGGACAACGAGCGAGTTTCTCCCTCGATTTATACTCTCTGTGCGTGCAGCCAGCTGGGGATGTTCCTCTCTCCTAATCTCAGTTGTTGCTGTATCTCCGAGTTTCAGTCAACCGGTGCCCAAATATTTTTATCCTGTTTCCTCTTGACGCTACAAGAGTAGAAGTACATGACTTTCCTCATGATTACACTATAAGCTATAATCAGTAGTTACAGTATTAGTATAATCACATGATTACATATTTCCCTTACATTAGCTAGCTAAATCCCATGTCACTGCAACATAAGAAGGGTGTCTCTTCTCATTAGGATTTCAAACTGCAATAGGTTTTTAGTGATATCCTTAAAATAGGAAATTTAGGCCAGATGTTTGACTGTAAAAAATTTTTTAAAAATCTGATGTCATTGATCCACATGATCTAAGGAAAAATAAATCAAGAAAATGTGCAGAAACTAATACATAAATGTAAGGAGATAATTATATAAAGTTTACTGTAAGACGTGTCGGCACTATAAAATAAACATTTTAACTGCTCAAATGTTTATATTTAGGTCATGTTGGGCCTCATCATACAACATTTACCTCATCAGGTTACATCATTTCTAAATCTGTGTGTACTACTTCTGTACCACAGCTCAGTCCACAAATTAGCTGCAAATTTTCTGCATATTTACACTAAGGACTTCAGAGGGCATTAGAGACATTTGTCCATGAACGTATAACCTTTCAACCACTACAGAGGTGGAAATGACCCTGTGGTTTCAGTTCACTCATAATGAACACAAAAAAGTAGAAGATTTTTTTTATGGACGATTCATTTTTGATTGATTTAAAAGAAAATCCTACAAGTGGCCAGATAAGATGTGAACATAGGTATCACACCCAAAGGTTAATCTGACTCAGTGGGATGCCCCATGTAGATCTAAAGACACATTTTCCACGTTACCTTCTTTTACCTGAGTTCAGTTCAGATTAGACTTAGGTCAACAAATTTGTATTAATTAATTTTGATAATCTGTTCGATGAACCCTGATGACATAAAAACCTATACTGGAAATCAGATTTTTTTAAAGAATTTGTGTAAATTATCAAATTAAACTATATAATCATTAATGTATTTAGCATTTATGAATGGAATTTATTGAATTGTCCTCAGAGAGTATGCAGTATCAGTTAACTGCAATATACTGATCTTTTTGTTTTTTTGCCACAGAGAGCAGTTCCTCATTTCATTAACATTTTTATCCAATTAACACAGCACTTTGTGAGTTATGCTAGCACATTTAAACATTTAAAGAGTCAGGCAATAACATGAAAAAAAAGGCTCCATCCCAAAAGAAAAGGACAGTAGAAGAAATATCTGAAAAGTGTAGTAATTCTGAGACTAAGGACTAAGTTAAGCAAAATCAGTCTAGTACAGAATACAACTACTCATGAATTAGCAGATAATAACACGCTTCCATGTACCTAGTATCACATCTTAACTGTCCACTTTTAGCATTTTCTTTTAAATCAATCAACATACTGGTGATTTCTAAACATTTTTAGAAAACATAATTGTCTCAAAGCTATGAGATTTTAGAAAGACTACACTCTCTGAAAGACACTGAGGAATAAAGCAAGTTGCAGCCTTTAGAAGACTTTAAGTACTCAATGTGACGCATGAAAATTTTATTAAAAATGTGGAAAAAGAAGAGAAGACACCTTGACACCTGTCCACTAACCAATCGTTTTTTGCCTAAAGGCTGGTGGAGATGCATCAGTGTAAATATTCATCATTCCTAGTTAACTTGTGGTGGACCATGTGCCAGAAAGTAAAACACACTACAAGCAGCACTCATCCCTAATTCCTAAGCACCCCCTTTCTGCATCATAACAAAAACGCATTAAAGCAAATGCAAAAACCAAATTCTTGACTAGTGGTTGAATGCATTATATTAAAGTAATAAATCCATGCATGTGATTCATAATTAACTTCTAACATTCCCTATATGCATTTAAAATATTATGTTCTGAATATTTCAATATTATGTACTAAATATTAAAATATTCCAATTATAAATTAGCGAGGGTTTTTAGCCATTATGAAACATCTGGAAGGCAAGTTGCTTAACAGTTACTATGATGATGACTTAACAACGAAGAAAGATCACAGCCAACGTTCTTTACAAAACCAAAACAAATGGAATCAAAAATTTTAGAACAAAACCTATTAAAAAAATGCTTGCTGTCCAAAGTTTTTATAAAAGTGAAAGCAAAATAATTCAGGGAAAGAACTGAAAATAAGGAAAGGACAGAAAAAAACTGTAGCTCTTTAAAACTCAATAAAAAAGTTACTCAGTGGTCACTTTTCTCCCATTTTTCCATTTACTTTTAGCGCATGTTTAGTCAAATGCTTCATCTGATCACAAAACTTGGGTTTCCCAAGACAAGGGGAAACCCCATTTGTGCCACAAATTCACACAACCACTCATAACACCTGCATACCTGAGCATGTTTATCAGTTATGTCATTTCTAAATCTAAGTGCCAGCACATTACATAGAAAATAGAGTAAACATATAGGACAGATTATTTCATACGCATCATCATGACACATTTACCTCTACCAAAATAGAGTCAAAGAATTTTTATCACTCTCTTTTTTGTCACTCTCAGTTAGCGACTGCCAGAGCAAGGAAATGGGTTTTTTTTTTATCTTCCTCTAGATGGACCACATACTCTCTCTCTCTTTCCCCTTACTCACTCACTTACGCTGTTGCTCTCTTTCACACACACACACACAGACACAAACAAATGAAGGGGAGGGGGTGAGGGAGAAAGAAAATCCCAACAGTCATCAAAGGGAAAAAAAACTATTGCCAGCTGATTAAATTGCTAATATCTGAAGTGCTTTCTGCCCACCCATTCATTTTCCACAAAGACAGTATAAATAAAGAGGGCCAGTATCACTCAACTAGAAAATCTCTCAAACTTGTACTGAAGACAACACTGAAGAGGAATTATTCAATTGACAACATGTCTCTACACTGGATTCTGATGCTGACTGTGACTCTGCTGCACTGCCTTACAGCTTACCCCATCCAGAACACAGAAGATGACATTGTCGTCATGTCATATGAAGAGATAAAGCAAATTATCGATGAACTGGAGCAAAAGGGCTGTGTAAGTATTTTACTATTAACTCTACCAAGCCAGTAATTATTTCATTAACTTCATTCAGTAGACCTACTAAGGCATATTTTAATGACATGACCTTTTATCTTATTACAGAACGCAAATGATTCAGTTTTCTACAGTCCATCTGGCAGTAACAAAGTAAGCAACTAACATTTCACTACAATAAATTGTTTTCTGACAAGCTACCTGAAAAGTTACACAGGAAGAAGAGTACTACAAGAACAACAAATCCTAAGATAGTAGAGTGTATTCACCTGTTTTCTGAAAATGGACCAGGGCAGTTTGAAATAAAATAGTGAACAAATGTATCTTGCTCTGAGATTTACTGATTAATTACAATAAGCTTGAATTGACAAGGTGCAAGTGGCAATTATGGACTAATGTCTTTTTTCTACTGGTGGTAACATTTCCATGTTTTCTCTCCTCTCCTTTTCAGTGCACCATCAGTGCTCTGAAATGCTCCATTCAAGAGCTGGAAACATACAAAAATGAGTGCTTTGTAAATAACGCTGAGGACAACCTTGTCAACAGGATAACGGAGAGCATTGATGTTGTGTTGGATACAGTACAAGTGAGTGTTTTTTTTAAGTAACTGTAGATGGACTTAAAACTACATTTTAAAAAATACAATAATGACTGACAATATTAATAATAATTCAGAAACTCTGCTAATTGAGTACCTCTTTGTTTTTCTTAGACTGAACAAAGTCCTAAGGACTGCTCCTGTGAGGGGACAGAAGAAAAGCTATATAAAGGATTCCTCAAGAACATCCTGACCCTGCTCGAAAAGCTGAACAGCAACTAAGAGTTCAAAAAAAGAAGCCTAAGTAACAATGTTACCATGTAATCACTGTATGGAATTTTCCTGATATTAGCTTGAAAAAGGTTCTCGAAGACTGTCTGTAATAGTGCCTACTGAATGTAACTTCCATGAAGAAATTGTACACAGAACACAGTTCTCTTTCTTGCTGTGCGAAAAAGCACTAATAATTTAATATAAGCTTTTTTGTAGATTTTGTTTTGATATTTATGTATTTATATATTTATTTGAAATATTTAAGATTATTGACATCTGATGTGAAAAATAAAGAGATGCTGTTCTATAAGTTGAGTTGCATTTATTTAAACTTCACATATTATAGGATCATCTTCCATCAGTTTATACAGCAGGCCCTTTTAGGCACCTGAAAAGCAGCATCACGTACGTGGACTGAAAGTTGCACCAGGGGAAATCCTAAAAATAAATAAATAAAATAACTTTTTTAAAAATTGGCAGTTTTAAGTAGTGCAAGAGATTGTTAGCTGTTCCACTGTGAGGTGGACATGACATCATAGGGAAAGCCCCTAGTGTATTTAAAGGTAATATGTGGCTACGAGGCCCGGACACGGAAAATGAAGTTACCTTTACCCACTCTTACCAATAATAGTCATGCCCACCATTTCCATATCTGGACACGACCTTTATCGTTCTTATTAAACGTCACACATCAAGCTCCACCCCGCCTCCCAACATTAACACAGATCAAAAATCTTTGTATCTTGCTTATTCCCATTCTACAAAGACACCAGTCTTTTTGCAGACTTCACTCCTCTCAGTCTTACTTTCACAAAGCTTTATATGCTGTGAATGAGTCAGTCATGTTCCAAGGGAAATAACTGCCCTATATCAATGCAACAAAGAGCAACAGAACTTGTCTGAGCATCAACATTACTGGGAAATAATAGGTCCACTGACTTTAAACGCATGATTTTATTATTATTATTATTATTATAATTATTATTAAACGCACAGAAAGAGATTCCCTAAATTATCACTATTTCTACCACTTCAAAGGCAGCAAAATAAAAATTTACTGGAAAGAATTTACTATAAGCCTCCTTTTCACGGACGTTTGTTGGTTTCTCAAAAGTAACACCCGTCTGTGCAGGAAATGATTTTAAGTATAGCATTCAATATGTTCACTATGCCACATAAAACTAGACAGAGAGGAAAAGGAAAAAGGAAACCGTCAAACACTGCCCCTAACATACTTTAGGCTTACGATGTCTACTGACAGCCTGGAATATATATATATATATATATATTTTTTTTTAAGTTGATTTTAAGGGTACAAGCCCCACCCACTGTCAATGTAGGCATTTATCAGATCTCTGTATCCGCGTCACTTGGATATTACCCAAAGAAGCTTTATAAAAAAAAATTTTTTGATTTCCTTACACATGGAGAAAAAGTCATGACGTGGGTGCGTATCCGCATCATATTATGATCAATCTTTCCCTTCCAAACATGTGCTGCAGCAGAAAGTGACTCTATAAGCAATCCAACACTACAATGAATAATTCTGTCAGGAATAAACCTGAAATCACATGCTTTAACTCACTTATATTTAGTAACTTGTTAAAAAAAAATGACAGGGTGTGTCTGAGACAATATGTTTGTTTATTTAAACATAATAATAAAAACCTTTAAATCCATAATTGTTAATTAATGGCAACAAGTAACGACCTAACACCACAATTTGTAATGAAGTTTAACAATAATGCATGTTATTTATTATCACGTCTATCAGTACTAAACATTTCATGTAACCCCCATGAAATGTGTCATATTTTAAAGGCAAAGAACTGCACACAAATTCACTTAAGGGTTTTCTTTGTGTGCAAAGAGCAAACAGCTTCCTGTATCATGTAACTATATTACTTACATTAAACTATATAAATAATATATATAAAAAAAAAAAAAAAAGAACACTACTGTACAGCCTTCGACCAAAATCTGGCTCACTGCACGTGCTGATCTTACAAGCTTTTAATAACATTAACATAACTGTAGGAGACATGCAGGAAACAATTATCTTTCGCTTGCATCTGATTTTTTTTCCCACACTGATCAACACAGTTCCACCAAGTAATGTTTGAGCTACATTATAATGATATATGAGGAGTAAACCATTACTATGAGAAAAGCTGATTATTTCCTATGTCTCTGCACACACACACACAGCAGGCACTATGCTAAAGGAAAATGTCATGCGTAAAGCAAAAGCATAAAGGGCCTACGGAATAAAAGCTCAAGTTATATACAGCAAAAATGTTACTTTATTATAAATATGAACATTGCTATAATCTTCAAAGCTACCTGTGCATGCCCAACTCTTCTTCCCTTGCAAGCAAAAAGTGAAAAAGTTTATGATCCTGTCTCTTTCACACACACAAAATATTGAAGGCATCTAGTTGCAGTATCACTTTTGACAGGAAGTCGAGGTTTCCTGTGTACTACTAGTAACAAGAGAGGACGCGCGCTTGCCTCAGGCCCTAACCTTTCGAAACTAACAGAACTACTAAGAAACACTTACCTCATCTCTATCTTCTTACCTTGCTGAAAACAAACTTAAGTTTAAATTGATTTTAAAGTGAAATTTAAATAAATAAATAAATAAAATAAGTCATAAAAAGAATGCATCAATTCACAATGCTAACTTGAGAATGTTTTATTTTATTCGGTATCACTTTTTAAGCCACTTATTTGAGGTTCACGTCATTCTCTGAAATGGCTGAAAATGGAAAGTTTATTCATTAATTTTTAACTTACAGTAGTTACCTGCATATTTGGTCACTACTGTAAGTTAAAAATGAATGAATGAAAATATATAGCACATAACACAACATATGATCAATATGATGTAAAACATTTTCATTCAGGTGAATGGCTTTAATGTCCTATAACTAATATTACCTTTTTATTTCCCCACCTTTCAAAGCTTCAATATAAAATAAAAATATACCGTAAGGTAGTGAAAATATAGGGGGGGGTGGGGGGGGTGGATATGCAACAAACAAACAAAAACCAAAATTGAACAAAATAAGCAAAGCAAATCGTGTTTCTTACACACAATTATCCAACAAAATGTTTTTTAAACAGAAAATTTATAAAAATCTAACATTTGTACCTGAATTTTTAAACCTTTCTTTCAAAGATATTTCAAAGCTAGGACTTGCTCTCACTTTATCAAGAGATCGCTGATAGGTGGCTTCTCGATCCACTGTCCATAGCCCCTTGTGGCCAAGTAAGACTTCAGAACGCTCTTCGCTTCCTGGTACGGTTTCGCCATCATCTGTATTTTCAAAAAAAAATAGGCAACTACGATTACCCCGACAGAGCTATACTGTAGTTAAGGAGACATTTTAATATGACTGTTCATGATTTCTCCATCGTAATAACCAATATTGCCCAAAAACCTGGAACCAGAATTTACTCCAAATTCTAAAATAAATGATTAGAATTGCAATTCTTTATAAAATAATAAAGCTTAATACTTCTGTCAAGCATGTCTTGACTGCACTTGTGAAGAAACTACTATATTAAACATATCTTGACCTACTGTAAATAAACCTACCTTGGCCTCCCTGTAGGAAACTGCAGCTAGCAACTCCTCTCTCTCTGCCTCTTTCGCTACCAAGTTAAAACGACTCAGCATGGCAGCTTTACACAGGCGACTAGCAAGAGCAGGGCCACTTTTAAAGGGAGACCTAAAATTCATTCACACAAACGTATAAAAGAAAGATAAAGTGACAATAACAGCATCTTGACGAAATAAGCAATTCCGAACAACAAAAGAATTTTGGTCAAGGATAATTAGCCCTGTATGCTTCATACACTTTACTTGTCAAGTCAAGTCAAATTTATTTATAGCACATTTAAAAACAACCGAAGTTGACCAAAGTGCTGTACAATGATAAAAAACAAACAAACAAATAAATAAATAAATAATCATCATCATCATAATAATACAGAATTAAACAGCGTAAGATGAAAGCAAAATAAAATTAAATATAACTATGTAAAAAGTAAATGAAATCAGTTAGTGACAGTTACTAAGAACAATAATCAAATGAAATCATGCATAAATAATTTAATGTAAAAAAATAATCAATTAAACTTAACTAAAAAAGTAGAACAAATAATTAAAAAGAATAAAAAGCATAAAAGGGAATCAAATGTCTCAGCCAGGTGTAAACTTTACTTGCACACATACATCGATCAGCCAAAACATTACAATGAAAAACATTAAGGCCAATTCCCCTTGTGCCACTGGGGCAACGCTGTCCAATCAATGCATGACTCCACAAGACCTCTGGTGGAGTGCTGTGATGTCTGGCAGGGGGTATGTAGTGGTCAATCCATTGGGTGGTGTGGGTTTCGAGCTGGGGCCTGAATGGATCAAGCTTGCCTGTCTGTAATACTGCATGAGTGCTCAATCAGATCCGTGAAAATTTGGTGGCCGGACAGACGACCTTATGCTCCATATGCAGAAGGCTGTGATTCACGAGGTGTTCTGGTGCCATTCCATCATTGCCAACATTGAGGAAATCCGCTGGAGAAAACCCACCAGCCATAGGAAGAACATGCAAACTCCAAGCACACAGAGGCAACAGTGCTAACCACTAAGCCACGGTGTCACCACTAGACGTATACACACATGCATACATAGATACATAAATTTGTCTTAGAAAAGACAGGTCGTTCATTTAAAAAGTAAACGAAAATGAGAAAATGTCTTCGTCGTTGTTTAGTTTATGAAAATGTCGGCTTTGTGGCGTTGGTTTGTTTAAAAACGTTTAAACACCATCTGCTTTAGAACTTTCCAGCAGCGCACGTGCGGCGGTGCCTCAGCTCCAGCATGGACTCCAGCAGAAGCAAACTTGTGAAAATGGCTGCAGTGCTGGTGGATGAAGTTCACCTTAAAATACACCTACAAATTTTTTAACATTTAAATCAAAATACAGAGAATAATAAATTGTACAAAACATTTTTTGCAAATAAAACTATTAAGAATGCTCTAGGAAAATCTTTGCACTGTTACACCCATTTAAAAATGCTTGGATTTATGAATATTCTTAAATATGCTTTTGGAAACATCACCATGAGCTCATGTTATCCATACTAGCTCTCCAGCTAGCTACCTGCTACTAAACTAGCTCGGCAGTTATCAGTGGTAGAGGATCTGAGTCTCGGTGTGCACTGTCATAATCTCAGTGATACCACATCTTTCACTAATCTCAGTGAGTGGTGTAGAGCCATGAAGTTTGTTTTGAAACAGCACTAAGCTGATTCAGTCTGTTTGGTTCTACGTGAATAATTGACTTAGACATGTCTCAACAAATTTGAAAATACAGTCTGTATTATATGGAACAATCCAAGAAAAGTTCATTCACAAATCATGTATCTGAAGTACTTAAAGCACTTTGCACAGGTAACCATCTTCAGAGCAAGACTAATATATGATGCCACACATTTCATGTAACCATGCATTTCTTGTGGCAAGTCAATTACAGCAGCTTCCAATGGCTGTCTCTAGACACAGTTATATTCGTACTGATATACGAATATTGTGATATGGCTGCAACAGAGCGTACATTTGCAGACACTGCCTTTGATATTCTGATAAGGTATAAACAACACTGTTTAGAAAAGAGGAACAAATAAACTCTCAGTGATGAATGGTTTGATCTTAGATCTTTGGTATAAAAGGTTCCGCTTAACCTTAAGACAGCAACAAAGGAAGGAACCTGTGAAAGAGCTGGAGACCAAATGTTTGCAGCTAATCCATAACCATGTGGAGTGATCCCTTGCCAGCTGAAAGAAAGACTCAACTGTTGTGTCATATTAATGTGTAAAGCTTTTAACACAAACAACACAGTCCCAACTGTAAAGTGTGGGGGTTGCAGCATCATGTTGTGGGGGTGTTTTGCTTTGTTAGATCACTGTCTGACTTTAGGAAACAGCTGGCAGGACAGCAGGGAAATGCCCCCAACAGTGATCCTGTACAGACTACCTCTTTACGCTAGGAAAAATGCTGAAACATGGTTATGAGTCAGCTGGACCTGCTAGGTGCAGACATTGCCATTAAGTTCCTGTTGTTTTTGAGAACACAAAGTCAACAGGACAGCAGGTAAACGTAGCGAGTTATTAGTTGTAACTAAGCACATCAAAGAAATATAAAAAAATGTATAAACAAGCAACACGAACATGTGCTTGTTGGTGAACAGTAACAAAAATACCTGAATTCTTGCAGTGTGAAGTCACCTGATAAATACTACACTTTCGTTTTCTTAGTGCAAGTCTCTATTCATGTTTTGAGGGCAGAGACCATCAACAGCTTTATCTGTTTGACAGCATGAACAAGGAATGCTAGAATACATGAGACAAATTGAGTTTTGTGGCTCTGCTCTAAAATCAAAAAGATAACAATATACAATATTTATAGGACTACAAAACAGTCTAAAAATTAAACATATTATGAAACATGATACACTTGATTTTTCCCCAGACAGACATTTTATCTGTCTCAGTCCATTCTTGTTTTATGCAAATTTTACTTGAACAGTTAGGAGTTAAGAAGATAAGACTATGTGTATTCTAAACCTATTTCTTCATTTTCCTTGTAAGCAAAAAAAATAATCCAAATATACACATTCTTGTTGTATTGTATGATATAAAATACATAAATAAATGTTAATTAATTAAACTGGCAGTAGCCCATATAAAAAGCGGAGAAAACACACTTTAAATAAGCCCATTACTTTATATAAACATACCTGCAAACATAAACCCACCAGTTCAAATAAACATACCTGCATTTGATACAGTAGACTACATTAAGAATGCGCAATGCAATATCACTTTAGGTCAGGTATTTATTCCTGTATTTTGAGGTTCTTCTTTAAAAAAAAAAAAAAAAAAAAGCTTGTCGACATTCTCTACAGCCACCCGGGAGCGGTTTGCACTTACAATGACGCTTTTTGTGACAATGTCGCTGGGTGACAATCACGCTGGGTAATGGCGATGCAGATGTGTAGTCATGTTGGAGGTGTTTCCATTTGAGTAGGCGACACGTGTAAAACAACACTTGCAAACAGTCATTTTTTGTTTTCTCTCCCTCGCCATTCTACATAATGTTGAAACCGAAATGCGATTTGAAAGACGATGGTGCTTCTTCGTAGCGCCTCTCTTCACCACCGCTATTGGTAAAGTAATGCGTGAAATCCGACAATAGAATTGTTAGCTTCCTACAGTTTTAACGCATAGTGATTTATTACGTACTCGTAGGGAGCTGTTTATTCATCCCAACACATGGACTCACTGGCACACAATACAGTAATTTCAGAGGGAAATCTATTGTATATGCAAGGTAACTACTCATATGCCCAACTGAAAAGCCATGGATGCTGAAGTGAATGGTTCCACATTATGCTGAGAATTGTGACATTCCTAGTAACTATCTGCAATTCCTAATGCTATTATCAATCATGCCGAGACCGAAGTTACACCATTCCTGCCAGAAGCAATGAACCAAAATTCCTGCGCTTTAGGAAAAACTTTCAAACGTATGCAAAGTTTTGCCCTTGACTAGACTGTTTGCATAAATTTATAAGCCTGTAATAAAAAAACTGGATGAAAATAAAATCAATCAAACTCACTTTTCCACAGATTTGCCTTCCGTACTATCAACAACTTCAAGGGAAGCATCTCCTTGGCTCCAGTTGAGGCTGAGAGGTGTCTGGGTGCTGTGGGTGTCTGTAGGGATCACAGAGGGCACCAGGATAATATGTGGTTGATGCACACTGTAATACATGGGCAACTTGGAAGTGACACCATCCACTCTCTTTACTGCAACCTCCATGCCACGTGTATCATTGCAGCTTTCACTACCTAAAGCCAAACACATACTGTGTTAAGAGAAACAGTTTAACAGCACAGGTTACTAACCAAGTTTAAAGTACACACAATACTTGTACAACCTGCATTAAAAAAAAAAAAAACAGGACCAAAACATACACTGGCATTCCCATCAGTTCTTATTTTCAGCAGAAGCACTTACCAATAAGAATGCTATTGACACAGATGGGCTCGATAAAGTGGCTGAGTAGTGCACCCTGGAAGCCCAAAACCTGCCACTGTGTGATTTTGTCAGTAGCTGACATGCTGATGACACGAGACCCACTCGGGTCATGTGCAGAAGAGAACACGGAAAAGGCTTTTCCATCTACGGTCACATGAAGACCAATCTGATTATTTACTTCCCAAGCTGAGATGGACAGGGGGTTGAGACGACTAGAGAGAGAGTTGAGAAATACAAAGAATAATATTTAAGAACTACAACTAATAGGGATACAAAAAATTTAAACAATTCTTGGATTTGGTGGGTATGAGACAATATTTACCTAAATAAACTAATATTAGTGAAACAGAGGTCATGGTAAATTTAGGAGCTTATTTAAGAAAATAAATAAAAGACTCTCCAAATTCCAAATGGTCTGCGCAATCTAAAAATATGAAATGTAAGTGCACCTGAAAAATTTGTAGACACTGTGATGTAATCATGTGAGAACATGAGCCAGAACCTTAAAGGATCTTTTCAAAAAATTGTGGCAGTTTTGAATGGGAGGTCCTCTGCAGTATTAGTATAGTGTTCCTAATAAAGTGCTCAGTAGCTCTATGGTATTCAATTTAAAAACTGAATCCTGAGATGAATCCCATTAATTTAGAAACCACCAAAAAATAAAGTCAAACATGTTTGTAACTAGCTTTCTTTTTAAACGTGTGGGCAGTGTGTAACACCATACAGACGAGAGGGCATCTGGGCAGCTCCTTTGGGCAGCTGATTGAGGTACAAATTCAGGGTGAATTCCCTCCTCAGACTTAAGAGTTTGGTCCTCTCATCCAAATGAAAAACTGACTTCTCCTCCAGTGCAGGATTCCTACTGTAGAACAATAGCAGATGCCTGTACAGGTACCTACAAAATATTCAAGACAAATCCAACATGACCTTTAGCTCATTTACACATCAACATTCAAAATCAACTGTTCTCCATAACAAAAAGATTCTATAGTGTCAGGACAATACTTCATAAAATTAACATCCAAGCTAATCATATTAACTCCTAGAGAGCCTTATATCAAAACATTATAACAGGCAATTTACTACACTGGCATTAGTAGAACACACTTTGGTCAAAAACATACTCCGGTTTAACTAAAACCTCTGCTGGCCACACTTTATCCTGTCATTCTGTTCAAGACTACTGTCTGCCCAGTCACTGCTGTACAAGTGTGAACAGAAATTTGTGCGCAGCATAAAGTATTTTTTGTCGCAATGAAGTGTGTATGAATGTACAGAGAGGTTTAAGAAGGTTCACATCAGAACCGAACACCCATCCACGTCTAATGACAAACGTCTACAAACTTAAAAAAAAAAAAAAAAGACATCTATACTATAGTCCTGATCTTGATCCTTAGTCCTGAGAGTTTCACCTGTTTGGCAACCTGAAAGCAGGATGAAGATTTACTTTTGATGAAGAACTGAAGACAGCTGTGCATTCATGGCTTGCAGCTCAGCTTAAAACATTTTAAATTAGCGAATATGAAAGCTTTTTGACAGATGGACAAAGAGTATTGAAAAGCAAGGAGGATTATGGCAAAAAAAAAAAAATCTATATTTGTCTTTATATATTTATTTGTCTTTTTTTTTTTTTTTTAGTTAAATACATCCAGAGTATGGATAATTTTTGAAATCCTCGTACAGTAAGATTCAGTGTTGGGTGTCTTAACATGATACATGATTCTCATACACTAAAAAATTAACACTTGGTGCACTTTGGTGCAAACATACTAGTTGTTTCAACTGAGTTTTAAAACAGTATAACCTTAGAAACCTGGCAAATGTAACTTTCAAATGGGCATGTCTAAAGCATGGAGTGCACTCTTACACTATTTTGACGCAGCTCTTGGTAGCTATAGTGGATTTTATCATAGACTTGTCATTCTAATAACCATATTTTCTGCATCAGAGGTAGTAAGAAATAAAGAACACTAAAGGAGATGATGTGTCCAAAAATTTGACTGGTTGTGTTTAGACTGTTAACGTTTGGGATTTTAATCTGTAAATTACAACTACTAAATTCTAGTGAAGGAAATCTGTAGCTAAGCAAATGCATGACTCAAATGTCAAAAGCAAATGGTCACACATGTGTGTATGTATATATACATACATATACACACCTGCTTATTTAAGGAGTTTTCATTTGCAAAAAAGTGCATAACATTATGCAGAGACAGGCTTCAAAAAGTGGACAGTGTGTGTGCAATAAGATTGCTGACCTCAGGAGTGATCTCCTTGCAGTCACAACAGCATGAGAATCATGAAGGATGCGTCCACGAGGTGCCAAACTCCCTTTTGTGTTACAGTTGCCTGTACCAAGAGCCACCACTTCACATCCAGTTGCTGTAATAAACATAGCACAGTTCTAAATAAAATGTTAACCAGTAGTTAAAAATAAACTTTTACGATGTTAACCCTTAGTAATATAATAAAAACAAATAAATAAAACTAGAAATATAAAGGTAGGAATAGTTTTGTTGTAAAGCACTTGATCAGCCTTTAATTTAAGCTCTGGGCGCATCTTGACACATACCTACTGCTCCTCTAGTTTATACCAGAGCTGCTAAATTCTCAGTTCTATCTGGTCAGAAAGTGTTGTTCTTGAATCCAATTGGTCAAGGGGTGTGCGTTTTATATATATATATTTTTTTTTTTTTTTAATCCAAACATTCCAATACATTATTGTTTCCATAGTAACTGCTCTCACACAAGGTCTTGTGCGCCACATGAACTAATCCTATAAGCAGATTTTGCAAATTTTGCAAATGGTGCTTTGTGAGTCACATCGTTAAAACTGGGGAGCTTACTGTCTCTGGTTTCTTGGTGGCATGACAAGGTTCAAGTAAGAAGTAAAGGGGGGAAGGGGGGGTGAAGATGAGGAAATGGTTTATGGATAAGAAATATTGGAAACTTACTTGTCTCCCCCACGTTCCACAACATTAAACCTTACAATAAACCATTAAAAAGTGTGCATGAATTGTATTTTATAATTAATAAATTGAGCATTGCTTCCATTATCAAATAAGTTGAACAATATGACTGTGATGTACAAAAACAATGCACTAAAAGAGTGTGCTTTGTATTATTCTTTGACAACAAAGCCAGCACAATCACTAAAATATACAGTATATACAATGTTGTACTGTATATTGCATTTGTAAATAATTTTAATCCATGCTCTCTCTTTAACTTATCTTATATCTTTGGAAGTATACTACAATATTACACAGCTTTATGGTAACTGCGACTCACAACAACAAGGATTTTAACGGTCACTGATATTTTCTGCACATGATAAATAAACTTGTTTCCTCACCTAAATTATGCATAAACATAAATTTTTACCCATGCTTAAAATAAAGTAGAAGCCACTTAGTGGAGAATAATAAATAGATATTTTAAATATATTTTAATTGCAAGAACCACAATCACTTTCACAGTCAAGACCTTCAGCAAACCATGAAGGAGAATCTAGGCCACTGCATACTTGAGCTGTGGTCACATGTACATGCTCAATTCAAGGGAAAAATTTTTCAGTTGAAAGAACTGCACAGGACAAAAATGACACTCAGTAAACAAAACCCAACCAAGAAATATAAATGTTAATCTCAAGAATGTTGTTCTTGGATATGCTTAATACAGACAACTGGGATATTTCTCATTAGTGTCGCAAGTTGGTATGTAATAACACTTGTTTTTCTGAAATTACTTGGCACTGTTTTTGTGCTTTTGACTCAGCAGACTGTATTATTTGCAAAGGACGATGTAAAAATCTGTTCTATTCAAAATAGTGCAAGCTTTGACAGGAAAAAAAAATGACAAGACAAGATTTTTGACAAGATTACATTATCACCACAGAAACAGGAAGTGTGCTGGCCTAAATAGTGAGTCTTAAAAAAAGAATAGATGAGAAACATGTATCTAATTAATTTTTAAATGTTTCCAAAAATATCTTCATGGAATTAATTATTAAACTAATTTTGTTAACTTTACTCAAACTGGTAATTTGTTACATGGCACATGTGAGAAGAAAGATGGCATTTAGCTGTTCAACAAGTCAATTAAAATTTAAACTTACGAGAATGAAGTACAAATGCAGCTATTGTTTCACCAGAGCTGGAAAATTCTGGGTAACTATCCATCAGCCTGGAGAAAACATCCTTAACAGCAGCGGGAACCAGTTCTTTAATAGGATCTTTTCCTTCTGATTTGGACAGAAAAAAAATGAAATCATCCCTTGAGTTGTTTCAGTTAAATACCCTTAGAAAGGCTCTTCCTCTTGCTTTTTATGGTTTCAAATGAATAAATTATAGAGTAATAAAAAAATTAAAAATACACTCACCAGTTATGCTTTGCTCTTTCACCTGTAGAAGAGGAGGACCTGCTGATAACCAAACAACATGCACAGATAAACACAATACAACACCAAATACAACAAATGAATAGAGAAATGCATTTTACTGCATTTAGAGCAATTAGCAAAGCAATTTAAACTTTTATTCAGCGACACTGTCCACTATAAGCTATGTCTATGTTTACACTTACAACTAAACATTTTTTTTTAGATGACAAGTGAACACACTCACTGTTCAAAAGTTAGTATCCCCTCTTTTAATTCGATGTTTTTTTGTGTGTGTAAAATCAGAATATTCACCTTATCATAGTGAGTCAGTATTAGGCAAATATTAAACACAGTTGTACAACACCACATAACTTTTTCAAACATGCCATTATATATTTAAATTCAACAGCTTGTACATGAAACTTTAGTAGCAATAACTTCTTGTATGACTTTATCAGGTCTCATATCATAGTGGAGGACTTTTTCCCCACTCTTCCATAAAACATTGCTTCAGTTCATTAAGGTTTTGGGCATTCACTTATGCACAGCTCCCTTAAGGGCAAACCACAGAATTTCAGTTGTGGTGATGTCTGGACTTTGATTAGTCCATTCCAAAACCTTGATTGTTTTATTTTTCAACCATTCTGTTACAGATTTACTTGTGTGCTTCCAATCATTGTACTGCCAATTTTTACCAAGCTTTAGCTTTCAGACAGATGGCCTCACATTTGCTTCTAGAGTACTCTGGTATAACACAGAAGTGCATGGTCAACTCAGTGACTGCAGGTCAGGTCAGGTCCAAAATAGAACAATTCCAAATCATCACCCCGCCACTGTCATGCTTGACAATGTGTGCAAGGTGTTTCTGCTGAAATACTGTTTGGTTTTGCCAAACATGGCACCGTCTGTCTGAGCTCACAGACGCCCCCCATAATTGGCTAGGCTTGCTATGACTTATGTGGGAGTGAGAGAATGCCACTGCCACCCCCTTAGTGTATATATACACTAAGCTATACATTTAAATTTGCTGTTAAATTCCAAAGATTTATGAAAATTATGAAGATTATCAATTTCATTTCGGCATATTGTGCCTTCTATCTCATACATATCTAAAGGTACGCAATTCCCAGAAATATTTTTCTGACCTCCCCATTTATATTGATATTGCACAACATGTAGCAGCATCATTCAAATTTCTTTAAAGTTTAAAGTGTCCTAGCAAGACGATTCAAACATCAAGTACAAAATGAATGTACATGCTCAGTTACCACTAAGCAGAATATCAAAATATAAAAAATTGTAAAATGTTCCACGAAACTAGATAATGTTTACCAAAAGGTTTCGGTGATACAGTGTCATGCTCCAGATTAGGCAGTAGCTCCTCTACGGCCAGCTGGGCAGCTCTGGCTCTGGCCTGCTTCTTATTGATGCCCATGCCCGTTTTATACTCTACTCCATCAATCACAGCACAGAACGCAAAGTAGAAACCCATTACTCCTCCTGGAAAGAAAAAAAATAGACGGGGATACCTTTATATTTTAACTTTGACAATAAACTGAATCTCAGAAAACATCTCAGAAAATTACAATATTGTTAAAAGTTATTTTTGTTTTCGTGATTTAATTAAAAAATAGAAACTCCAACTCTAGATTTCAAACCTTTTGCTTTTTAATTTGAATGATTATGGCTTATGGCTCATGAGAATCAAAAGTACAACATTAAAAAAATCTTGTTACAATGTTAAATTTTATACAGTATAAATACCACGTATCTCTCGGTCTTGTTCAGTACACGCAACCAAAATCATGAGAAAGACTGCTGACTTGACAGAAGACGCCGTCCACAGGGCGGACCATTTGTAGGATGTAATTGCTGAAAGGGCTGGCTGTTTGCAGAGTGCTGTATTGAATCATATTCAGAGAAATTTAACTGTAAAGGAAAGTGTGATAGGATGACTGCAGCCTCAGGAAGATTGTCAAGCAAAGCTGATTTAAGAACTTGAGAGAGCTTCACAAAGAGTGGAGTGAGGCTGAGTGGAGAGATGCCAATTTCCTTTTCCAGCAGGACTATAAGCGTATAAATTAACATACTTAAGAAGCCAGACATTTCTCTACGGTAAATCCTTTTTTGATTGCTCTTTGGAAATATCCTGATTTCTCAGATATTGGGTTTTTTATTTTCATGAGCTTTAAGCCGTAATGTAATTAAATATGAAATAATGAAATAAAAAGCTAGAAATATTTCAGTTGACATTTAATCAATCATTTTTGGATTAAATTCTGAAAGAAATTACTTTTTTTGTTATTCAAAGCGAGGCCCAAAAAATGTATACACTCAACATAAAAAAATGCATGTACAGTATGCCTTTCTTCTGAAGGTCACATGATGGCATCAACAATGATGCGACATCTTTAGAGGAAACATAATACTACACATTGTTGCTATAAATCAATTCAACTTTTTAAAATGGGCATAAATAACAACTGCTGAAGTGTTTACATTTTGGGGTGCCTCTTTAAATGCCAAAAACAGAACAACCTGAAGTTACAGTCTCCTTCATCTCCAATTGAAACTGTAGAATCTGCGAGAGCTGGTAAAGAAAAGACACGGCATGAGTCTCTCCAGTCTTGTACCTGTCAATCAGCTCTTTGGGGATAGTTTTCTCTTTCGGCCCTGTTGAACACAAGTCACATTAGAAAGAGGTTTCACTTCATAATGACAATAAATAATGAATTTGGAATTAAAAACTAGGAAACTTTGGCTTTCCAAGTGGTTCAACAGGAAAGCGATCACCTAGTTTGAATCCTGTACGAAAACAGCATATCTGGAGGTACTATCTCACCCCTTCTAATCATGGCTAATTTCCCTCCCTGGATAAATATAACTTATAAGTAACCAAATAGAAAAATCAGACATGGATGTCCACTGTAATACAAGTGGACAGTATACATTTTAAGCAGCTGTCCACAAACAAGTGCATAATGCTCCAGTTAAGCCCGAATGGTTCAAGTAAATGCAATACTCAGGAGCACAATTAACTATATTCATACAACAGGATCTGGTTCTGGCTCTGTTCAAGAGACAAGCTTGATCCAGTGAGCCATGGTAGGCATTGGTGGGTTCAGAAGCAGATGGCTGAACTAAAGCAGAGAAGCTGGCTGGTGGTGCCATGCTGCTCTTAACAATCTGAGCAAAACTGGCCCCTCTGGACACACGATACGCTCCTCCTCGTCCCAACATCCTCTGGCTGCTGGAATGTAATCTGTAAATGTTGAAAAGATACTTGGATGAACACTTTCTGTATACTAATAAAAACCTATTAAAGTTTTAATTTCTGCCTTGGAGGGCTATTTTCACCTAGAAAAACATTAAAACATTAGTCAAAGGTTTGGACACACCTTATGCTTCAGTGGTTTTTCTTTTTTGTTTCAACATTATAAATGAATGCTGAAGACATTCAAACTATGAAAAACATGTATGCAATTATGTAGTAAAAATAAAATATGTTTTAGATTCTCCAAAGTAACTACATTTAGCTTTGATAGCTTGGTGCACACATGAAATTCTCTCATCAGATTCACAAAGAAATCACCTGGAATGGTTTTCAATACACAGGAGTGCCTTCTCAATAGCCCTATTAGTGATACTGAAACTTCTGTATAAATCCATATTATGGCAAGAGCAGAACGTTAAGTAAAGCGAGAAAACATCGATCTAAAAGCTATTTGTTGGAAAAGGTGACTGCCTTATGAGGCTGATTGAGAAAGTGCCAAGAGTGTACAAGGCTCATCACCAAAGCAAAAGGTGGCTACTTCAAAGAACCGAAATTTCTTGGTTATTTAACACATTCTTCTTGACTTAATAAAAGTATCATTTAAAAAAATATTTTGTATTTACTAAAAATCTGTTTAATGAACTGACTAATTGATTTGTGACAAATATACAAAAAAAAATTCAAATAACTTTTCACTGCACTGTAATTTAACAACAACTGAATATAACTTTAAATAGAGGGGTTTAACTGGGGGGGGGGGAGGAACTATGGAAAAATTGCAATGATTAAATTATTATATCTCTAAATAGAGGAGTTCGGCTAGAGAGAGAGTCCTTGTGACATGCTGCTGGAACGGACAGTGAGTAATGCCTACGATATGCCTACGTTTTCACAGAGTGCATGTTTTTTAATTTTTTTTGTTGTTGTTATATCGACTACAAACATGTCGAAATATAACATTTCCTCTCACGTTACTTTTGTGCTACAATACATAATAGGGATTAATTAGCGTTTAAAATCCGTGAAAGCAAAATATCTAATGAACATCAACCGTCTAACGAACTTTCCCGCAGCGCGCTCTCAGTTTAACCTAATTATCTGCGACCAGACAAAATAGCCTTTACAACATTTACAGATATTGCAAACATTTCTAAGCTTACAACCAGCTCAAACAAAATCTACACGAGTTTAATAACGTTTAAGCATTAACGCTCACACAGCGCGTTAGTTATAGCACATGGAGTAATTAATTAGCTAGCTAGCAGAACGCAATTTCTGTGCTAGTCTAGCTCAGCTACTAGCCAGCAAGTTTAAATAAAATTAAGATTATTCTCAGAAGCATTAATTTAATGGCATTACAATAAATATTATTCATCTTTTTTTTGTTCGCTTACAGTATTGATAGTTGTTTTACTTTTTCTTGCCGTGTAAAATGCACCTGTGAACGTCGGTTAATTTAGGCTCGATCCCAAATCACCTCATTCACTCTGAAGGACGCACTGCATGGTCACGTTATTGTGCTTATACAGAGACTAGACATCAATTTGACATTGTGCCTTAAAGTGGATTGGATGTAGAGTTTGTAACTTTTGTTCAAATATATGAGATTAAATAGACTGGAAAAAATAGGAATGAAATTCTGGTTGCAGAGATTTCTTGTATTGTTATAGTAGTGGGAACATTATTATTATTATTATTATTATTATAAACTGTTTGGTCTAAAAAGAAAAGTGTCTGAATTGTTAGGTCTCAAGATGAAGAAGTATTGTATATTGTTGTATTTGCACCAAGCACCTGGATACACTTACTGGTTGAACCCGAACTGGGAGAGATGGAAAAAAAACACACACAAGATGTCTGAAGATCTCTATTTATCAGCAGAGAGAGAGCATATTTAAGTTGTATAGTTATTCGATGTTGTGCTCATACTGTGTATAGTGTCTTGTTTTATGTTGGTCTTTACTTTGAGAGAGCCACAAACAGCCGTACTGATATACTGAATTATGGTTTTAATTCTTTCAGCCAGGTCCCCCGTGCCACATATGTCCCACACATCAGAAGAACCAGTCATTAACATGTAAGTCATAGAGAAACCTAGTGCTAGACAGATGATAAGAAATAAATGAAAAATGAGGGGTATGGGAAGCTTCTGATTCACTCACTCATCGTCTATACTGCTTTATTCCGTATACAGGGTTGCAGGGAGGCCTGGAGTCTATCCCAGAATACTTAGGGCATGAGGCGGAGCATGGACAGGGTGCCAATCCATCGCAGGGCACACACATACACACACTTGGTCACACACTATGGACAATCTGGGAACCAATTAGCCTAATCTGCATGTCTTTGGACAGTAGGAGGAAACCGGTGTACCAGGAATAAACCCACCTTGTATTCTAAGTCTCGTTAGTCTTGAGGCAATCGCCAGAGCCCTGTGTGTGAGGCAGTAATTGGACATCAGTTAATTTTTCGCTCTCTCTCACACACACACACAAACACACACACACACAGATGCAATATTTTGGAATATTGGAATATCCAACAGGAAAACAAACATAACATTTTGCTCAGATTTTAATTTGGACCTTCAAAATACTGGTTAAAAATCTCAAATGGCATATCCAGTCAACTTTATATCAATATCCAAAGAGCACCATGCAATTACTGGAACTGATCCGGTATGTAGCTGTACAACTTTTCATCCAGTTCTCCCATACGACCCCGTTTCCACATTGCATTCACTGACATCCTGTAGTGACTTGCATCAGAATTCAAACACTCATGCTTGCCTACAAAACCAAAAACAGACCAGCCCCCACCTATTTTAGATCTTTTATTGCAGCCCGCTCTATACCATGCTTCCTTTAAGACTCTATAGTAGCTACTTGCCTGGACCCATTATACTGCAAGGAAAACTTGCAACTGTCATCAAAACTGGGTGTTACAACAAACTAACTCAGAATGTGTTTAGATTAAGTGTAGATATTATCTATCACTTCAGCAACATACATAAACAAAAATTGTTATTCATTAAAAAAATCATGTGAGGTCCTCTGTGATGTGCATATCAAGAAACTTGAGATTCTGACTCTCTCCTCTTCTACCTCTAATTGAGTAAAAGTTTTACACTGGATCCGTATTTTACTTACAGTAAAGATGTGTCGTTATCTATACTTTTCATAACTATGAGCTGCAAATCTACCCTCCAATATGATTTAGATATACTCTGGAATTTATGAATTCATTTATCTGTACCAGCAGCCCTAATGTTAGTGTCAAAATTTGATATAAAAAGTAACTTTAATTTCGTGGCAAATAAGCCTTTTTTCTTTGTTTTGTGCAGGTAACATATTTATTCATTTTAAGGAAGGCCAACTGAAGCAAACCTGACTTTGGCAAGCTAAAATTTCTCAACCCTCATGAAAGAGACCAGGCTTATTTCAAAGAATGTGACATTACTTATTGTATGCATTATGATTAGAGTGGCTGGAAATTCCCTGCTCCTGTTGGTCACTGTTCTACATCTAGAGGCCTGAACACAGTAAAAAAAAAAAAAAAACTATACGACCCACCAGTGGAAATTTCCACTCAATTTCACAAAGGGGACAGCAATTCTTAAATGAAAAAAAGCACTGTGCTATACAATCAACCAAGTTTCGATTTGGTGCTTGAGGTTTATGCACATGCAGCACCCCGTTGGATAAAAAAGAACTATGCCTCTATTAGAGGAAATGACATATGAATAAAAGTGAAAGGGTCGGTGGTCTGAGTAGATGCAGAAAAAATTTTACATTAAGGCCTTCACATTGGGTAAGGAAAGGGCAACAGGGGGGATTTTTACACAGCATTTATTGGAGAGGAATCAAAAATTCCAGTTGAGTTAATCTTTTTCAACAGCAATCTGGCCAACATATATGCAATGAATACAGATATAGTACATTAAATTGCAGTCTGACACATACAAACAAATGAAATATTCTTAAAAATGTTGTATGATTAGTCTTAGATTGTGTGAACCATCTAACATACACGTCCTGGGGAATGAGCAGTTCTTACAGAAAGATAATGTATTAGAATGTGCACATTAGTATAAGTCTGTGAGTTGAACAGCACCATCGTCAGAGCTACTGTAGGAAATGAATGAATTACAAAACACACTAAAATAAATAAATAAATACATACATTTTGAACAGTGATCCATTGTTTCCAGTTTCCACTCTTAGGTTTAATAATTAAAAAAAAAAATTATGTTATGAATTTTATTTTTATTAATTGTTATTAGAATGTAGGTGTACCATCATTCCATTTGGAAAGTGCTTTTTTTTAAAAAAATAATCTGCCATGGAGATTTTATCCTGCAGTGGTAAATACAATCCATTGAAATGGAAAGCATGTGGTGAATTTGATAGATGTAAAACTTCCCTTAGCGATGGAAACAATTATCAACCACTTTTAGAAGACCAACTAGTCACTACCCTAAGCGGCTTTCACCGCTCAGCAGGGGAGTCCCCTCATACTTCATGTGTTGTATACCAAAGTATTCATCCCTGTGGACATATTTGGACGTTATGAAAGTATATTCATGTATATTGTCTGGGTCGTTTTTTTTTTTAAAGAATTTGTTTGGAATGAGCGAATAGATGTGCTCAGTTTATAGAAAGAAACATACAACGGAAGCACTTTTCACCTCAATGGCAGAAAGCCCACACATGTGCATACGCACTAATATCAATGCCTGGAAAAACCTCAATATGAATGTGACGCGTTTTGTTTCCATACACAAACATTCACGTCTGAACTTATCGACCGAGATGATGCTCTGGTCTCACTGTCCTATTTTACTGTACATGCTTTAGAAATAATGCCTGCTATCAGTGAGGGACTGGGGATGTGTATGTGTTAATACACGCTGTTGATGTAAACAACTCTGTGGTTGTGTGGCATGCAACCAAGTTAGTTGATTACCCTCCTTCCCCTAAACGGTTTTATTTTCACTCACATTTGTCCTGATGATTTAGTCATAAGAGGATTTAGGTCGGCTAGGTTGGTGTATAATACATTCCATTTCCGTACGGGAACATTTAAAGAAATGATGAATCATCTACTCTGCCATCAGAAGTCGCTAAGCGGAAAATAAAAATTTATTTCCGATTATTGCATGTGTGTTGACCGAGCCTCGATTCCCCTACACACTCCTTAATAATAACTAATTTGTACATTTTACCTGATATAGGTCTAACTACATATGTAAATTATTAGGATTCTAAGAAAACTGTCTGTGACTGTATGGGGTAAATGGGTAATTCTTTCTAGTAAAGTGTCATGCTGTAACAAGTACTACTGAACAGTAAACTTGAGAAACAGTTAATTAAATACTAATACTGTGTATAACCGACTGTTTCAGAATGACTGGATGATGACATAAAATAGTATATAGCTATACATTAAAGTAGGTTATACCACAGTGCTGCCAAATTCTTTAGTGTGATTGGTCAAAACGCGCTAATTCATTTCCTATAGTAGCCCTATATACTGACAATGGTGCTGGGTAATTCACCTCACAGAGTTACACCAATGCGCACATACTAATACATTAGTTTTCTATAAGAACTGCTCATTCTCCGAGACTTGTAATGTCGATGTTTCACATTTAAGATTAACTATACAATGTGGTGAAGTTTGCTGCCAGGAGAAAATTGTTTAATATTTTTGGAAGGAGTCCAAATTGTCAGAATTTGTTTGTCAGAATAGTCAGTCACAGGAAATCATCTGCACAGACAAGCTCAACAGTTACTCGCTAGCCTATCGTGGGTATCTACATGTGGAAGGGGCGTGTACAGGCTTGTACAGTAGCCACTATGCACAATGGGTGCATCATTTCATGCACTGCCCTTCTTACATGCCTCACCCATAGCTCTGGAAAAGGGTCAATCTGAACACCAGAACACATTTTTCCATTGCTCCAAAGTCCAATCTTTATGTTTCCCAAGACTTTCTTTTAAATACATAAGACATTTTTCTCACTAGACTAACTACAAGTTGTTTTCTTAGGGCACCAAAACTGTGTAGTTCCAATCCTGAGAGTTCTCATCACATTGTATGTGTATGGAAATGCTCTTACTTTCACAATTAAACACAGCTATGGTTTTTACTGTTGATGCAACCTCAAGTGTTAAAGTGATCTCCATTCATGGTTTACTCCAACCACATTTCTTCCAGAAAGTTGATGGTTCAGCACTATCCTTCCAGATTTCGAGAATGTGTTAAACAATTCGTTATCCAGTTCCAGTAATTTCAAATCTTTGCTTGATACAGACCAATAATTTGATTCTTCTAAATTGGTGACTTTTTTTTGGCCAGTGACTATAATCCTTGGTCTTTTTTTTAAACATATATATATATATGTGACTAAATAAATGATTTAGTTTCTTTGAACTTTCCTATTATTCAAATGATAGTTTGCAAACAAAAAGTTTGTCTCTCTGCAATTTTTACTACCTATACATTCATTACTGAATTACACTGCAGTTACAGGTTGACATGCACTGTGTAATATAACCGAAATCCTGATCTATGTATGCAGCTCCTTTTTTATTCATCACATGAAAAAAAAAAAAATCGTCACACTGTACATTGACGTTTGTAATTAAGTTGAGCTGCTGTCTTGGACCATCCAAGTATTTTGTTTGTAAAAAAAAAGTTGCATGGCACAACTACACTGACATGGAGAACCTTTTTTGTGACAAATCGGAAGCTCAGTCCCAGTCAATCAGCTTCCTCAGGAATGCAGTAAACTGTAATGGTGTGGGATTAATACTCTGAAATCAGCATGAATCAAATCATACAAGAACACAAATTTGTATGAACAAGTATGAACTTTATAAAAATATACATGTACAGTAACATGCATCAGAACAGGTAAATCATATTTGATACAGTCTGATAATTTATCATTAAAGAAATGTTTCAATGTTTCCATGATAATTTTTCTAATAAAAACAGTGTCATTACATGGCAAAACTTTCATCTTGCATATTAAAAAGGCACGTTTATATAAAAACTGGTATTTAAAATGAAGTTGACAAACATGAAACAATAAAACACTTCACAAACTTGGCCTCTGCAGAAATCACAATAAACAAATGCAGGATGGAATTTACAATATTTCTTAATAACATTATTTTGAATTTTGTCCTTCTTTTTCCGAGGCTGGATCAGGTATTGATTTTAAATTAGCCCCTGTTCTGAAAGATCAGCATGATTCTTCTCCTTTTTTTGACGATTTCTTTTTCTAACCAATAAAAACAATACATTGTTGATTATTATTGGAGCTTTTCATTAATGGAGCCAGAATATAGATGAACAATACACAAATGTGCATGGAGAGTTTACATGTGTTATGGCACCTATACTGTACTGTATATATTGTCTTCATTAGAGCATTTTATCTAAAGGTGGTGATGATTCTTTCCTACCAAAACCTTTTGGTCTAAATATTTTCCCTAAAGTAGAGTTTAAGACAACAGTTCTTAAAGCAATCAGTGCAAAACTGACTTTTCTTTTAACCAACAATCCACCATTATCATGTTCTAATAGCTATTATTCACACATTAAAAGCTATATGGGGTTAATAGAGCTTGTAATTTGAAAGCTATCACAATTAGATTTTGACACTTACAATTCACTTATGGTGAAGTGTTTTTCTAATGAATTAACTATTTTTTTTATTATTCCTTCCTGTGATCCCAGTAAATATCGTCTACTTTAAAAAGTTAAGTAACATTCCAATTATGCACCTTACATAAGGTATAACATAGTGGCCTACCACCTTTTTTTTACCATTAAGATGAACCTTAATCTGGGAGAGTTTAGTAATGGGAAATACACACGCACGCACGCACGCACGCACGCACGCACGCACGCACGCACGCACAGTCTGGTAGAAGGGCTACCAGTTTGTTCCGTCAGAACAGAAACAGGCTAAATGCTTTTTTGGAAAGTATTGGAAATGAGAGGCAGACAAGAATTCACACTAATTCCAAAGACTCAACATCTGTTCACTCATGCATGATCTACCTTTTTTGGAGAGACTTCTTCAGAAGCAGGAGTGGACAGTATCTCTTCATCTGAATGTTTCTCTTTTTTCTTCTCTGAATGTCACAATTCAAACAGACATATAGAGAGGTATTCAATAAAGGACAATTGCTTATTTACCAAAAGATCAGCAAACAGGTTTTCAATTAAATTACAAGAATGTAAGTCATACTTTTTTTCTTCTGACTGCTTGGCAGTGATTCTGCAAACTCCTCTGCTGGTGGTGTTGGTGCAACCTCTTCAACATTATCATCACTTTTGCTCATCTCCTTATCTTTTTTCTTTTTCCTTTTCTTCTTTGGCTCTGGATTCCCTTCCTCCGCCACTGAAGCACTTTCTTGGCCTTGATTTCCAAGTATGAGACTACTGTCTGCCCCTGAATTTTTTCTTTTCTTCTTTTTTACAAGGCTGCCAGGAGGATCTAATTTTGAACAACTGCTTTGTGTGGCCTCATCTTCTCGGACCTCCACAACAGTCTTTTTAGATGGAGAATCATCCAGCTTGGCTTCTGAAGTTTTCTTGGTTTTAATCTTTTTAGATGGAGTTTCTGAATTGAGAGGTTCTAAAACGACAGTTGAAGCTTGAATTTCTATTTTCTCAGACGTCTTATCGGTTCCATTTGACTTAAAGAAGCTTTTCTTAGCTTTCTTGGACGGTTTCTCAACCGAATCCGACTCCGCAACACTTGTAGATAGGGACTTCTGTTGAGCCTGTTGAGGTTTGGAGTGGTCAATCTCGAGCTGACATTCTGCAGAAGGCTTGGCCACATCTTCAGCTTCTTTAAGTTCTTTAGATTTTTTAGATTTCTTAGCTTTCTTGGAGGGAGCCGAGTTAACATCTGAAATCTGAGGTATTTTTGACTGGTCTGATGTTAGGGAGCCAGTGGCTTCCTCCGTGTCTGTTTGTATGGGAGTGTCAACATCAACAGGTGCCACAATTTTATCTTTTTTAGATTTATGTTTTTTAGTTTTAGTATTGACTGTTTGGTTTGACCTGTGAGATTCGGAAAGTTCAGTTGAATCTAGATCACAGGGAGATTTTTGAACAGCAGCCTCAGGATCGGTAATCCTATAAGCAGTTTCTAAACTTCCAGGTTTGGCATGTTTCGTAGATTTTGTTTTCTTACATGGTGTATCTATTTGGTTGGGTTCAGAGTTATCATCAGTTTTCTCAGATTCTGAGATGCTATGCTTTTTTTTGCGCTTAACCGTACTTCTTTCACTCTCTGAAAATCCATTACTTACACCTGTCTTAGGGGTCATCGCTTGATCTGAAACACTGGTAGTCATTTTACCTTTAGGACTCGTTACTTTAGGTTCTGTAAAGATGGTAGTATTAGATAGAGATTGAACTTTGGCTGGCTTTAAAGGACTTCCAACTTTGTCAGTTTTTGTGCTACTGCTGGTGGTGGTTTCAACTTTAGGTTTCTTTTTGTTGGTTTTTATTGTTTGGTCTTGTTTTTTTTTACGTTGTGCAGGCTTTCGCTTCTTTGTGGAACTTGCAGTAGATGTTAAAATATCCATTTTTGCAATATCAGCATCTGGCAACAAAAAAGTAAGAATATGGTATTTCATATATTATATTATATACATCTGATGACTGTACTGATCAAAGTTATCAGCTGCCTTAACCTTGGACATGTCAAATAGACTTTACGGAAATTCCTCTCAACACAAACGTGTGTCATAATTTAAGAATTAAATATTCAAGAGGCATTCAAATCAAACCTGGTCTTTTGATTGAAGACCAGTTATTAAAAAAAATTTTTTTTTAAACCTAGTTCTCTATATAATCCCATGCTACACTAATGCATTTATCACAGCATTTAACGATTGCTTGGAGAGAATCAGGTATGAAGTTTTCTTGGTACGCTGGAGCCATGATCGAACTGTCCGCTTCACGTCTGAAATACTGGCTTCCCAGGAACCCTTTTTAATGTCCCAAAAGTCAGGACTATACAGAGATGTGGCAACTCGGGGCTGAGTTACTGTATTGTGCAAGAGCTGAATCGTAGCTGATTCCACGAGCTGAAATGTTTTACAGTGGCTTAGAGTCTCATCACTGTACTGTGCTCAAAGTTGTCTGTAAATGTTATACACCTTTATCACCAAGTCTTGGTTTGGCTTGAACAGCACTCATAGTTCAACCAGATTCACAGTGCTGCACTAAAAAACAAGGATATAGACAGTACATATATTTGCAGCCTTTTTGACTTTTTAATTAATGGATTTTGATTGCTTGCATTCAGCAGCCAGTTTATTGGTATTAAATAAACCCACCATATAGGTGCACTTAAAATGTAATTAGTAACTGGTGTAGGATGTTAACCCCCCCCCATTTAATTCATTTATAGAAAGGACCACCATTTACTTGATATATATTGCGATTCACAGCACACACACATATGACTGTATGCAAACACAGTGTGTTTGGTTTTGGAATGAGTGAAACTGTAGCAACATTACATATACAGGTAGCTGATACACTTGTATCACTACCACAAACACATCATAATGCCACTTCCATGCTACAGTCATTTCTGTTCTGAGAACGCCACTGGTTGTTATGTCAGCTGTGATGTTCTCAGAGCATTATGGTACAGGGTAGAGGGGAGCGGACACCCTGCAGATTGCAAAAGCTGTACCTGTATCAGTATGCACTACTGCTCAAGAGAATTCAAAATACTATAAGTATAACCTGCTTTGTTTTTCCTCTCTAACCTGATAACTGTAAAGCCAGTCTCTTCCATTTCTCAAAATCCAGACTGGAGTCCGAGTCCGAGTCTTCTCCTGTTGTTCGACTTGTAGAGCTCTGCTCGGTTTTCTGAATTTTCGCAGCACTGGAAGTTTTACACGTCTTCGTTTCAGTTTTTTTCCTTTTCTGATTTCTGGCTGCAGATGATGTCTAAAAAGGAGATAAAGATAAAATAATGCCTAAAAAAAGATGTGTGTAAAAAAAATTCCAAAACTGGACATGCTATAAAACATTGTACCTGGGATTTCACCTTCTTCCCAGAACCGGTGTTGCGTGCTGCACTCGTGGCTGACTCTGGTTTAGGCATTGAATAAAAGAAAAACAAAAAAGAGGAAAAGGTTCTTATTATGTCTGGAATACTAACAATAATTAAAAAATGAGGTCACGGGAAAAGAGGGAATTTTTTTTATTATTGCTGATTTTTTTGTTGGTTTTAGATCAGCACAATATCAGAAAAACAATGACGGCAAATCCTACACGGTGGTATTTTCCTACTTTTGGGGAACAAAAACAGAGATGCAAAACACACACTTGGGTACACTCAAATAGAAAGAAACCAAAAGTCACGCTAAGCAGAGTAAGACGATAATTTCAGTTTTCATTATGTGAGCCTTCAGGTTTTTCCATTCACACAAGTATCTTTAATCCTACTCGCAAACATGAAGGAACTCTACATACAATTCTATAATACTCTACATTCATACAAACTTCTTCCTATAACAATATCTATAATAAACCTCTCTACAGCCAATTTGCTTTTGGCCGGATAACACATCGAATCAGTCAGCACAAATGGCAGAATAGTAAGTGCAAGCAGTTTTTTTTGCCTAAACAATATACCACAACTTTTGGCACCATATAGAGAGCTTTTCCCATCAGCCGCCAGTTGGATGGTTTCTGATACTAGAATTTGGGGGTGCGGCGATTAGCATTGTTTACTCTTGATTGGGGACGCATATGAGCGTCACACAAAATGTGACAAAAACAAAACAGAGACGCCCGCACAAACAAGTCAAGTTCTCCAGCGAAATTTCTATATTTCTTTGAATCACCTTCCATTCTCACTCGGCAGTAAATACCACAAAAGTCAAAGATGAAGGACATCAAATAACTTAGAGATACTATCTATATGTCTGGTTTCCACTATCTTCTCCAAAAATACACAAATGTTAAACATCTGCAGAATTAGTACAAGACCTTATCAAATGTATTAACTACAAAAAAATATTAGATAAAAATGGTCACTAATATGAGACTAATACGAACCTTAACAAATCTAACACTGATAAATAGTTGAGGAGGAAACTATTTATAGAGCTATATATAGGGCAACTAATGACTCTGTGAGAAAGGAAGTTAATCTCAAATTAAATCAGAATTTAACTTTCTGAACTCGGAGCACCTCAGTGGCAGTTATTTGCTACATAGCAGTAACAGAATTTACATGCGACTCCCAGTGCTTGGTCTGATATCCTCAGAGGAGAAGATGAATGCTAAAATTCCTGACTTATCCGAGTGAGATTTTGATGTATACAGATTCACATGAAAGTCTCTAAATCAGGCCGTCAACAACATTCTCTAGTTCTTACCACTTCGGTCACCCTCATGGTCTGTCTGCATTTTAAATACAATTAAATCCTCATTACATGCATGATGTAGGAAAATTAAAAAAGGCACATTTCATTACAAGAAAACTAAACATAACTAAAGGAGATATGAGAATAAAAATCAATTTTTGAAAATTTTACAGCAGTTAGACAAGCTAGGAGAGTACAAGGCTTGTCGCGGTGTTCCACTGGAGCCAAATGTTAATCAAAAGTGACAGCAGACAGATCCATCACTTGACCTGAATACAATTACAGCCAGGCAGCGATCTTGTAAAATAAGAATATAGTGTCTGTTTAATTTCTCTGTCTCGTGTGCGGCATTTGGAACCCCTTCTCTATCCGCAAATATGAAGGAGCCTTAGACGCTGATTTTCAGGCCTGTTTCTGTCAAGAACTGTGTGCATCACAACAAACGGCTCTAAGGAATGGACGGGTTTAGTCACTGTGCAATTGCTCGGTTGTTGAAGCCAGTTCCTGCTCTTAAGGTCATTACCTGTCTGAGAGACGTTGGACCTCAACCCAGGTGGAGGGGATTTGCTTTAAATGCTTTACTGATGTCCTCCAAAAATTCCAATGAGAAAACCTGCCTTGATTTCTGACAGCTGTTCCACAAGTTTGCTTGGCTTATACCTGATATCACATTTGTAGTTTTCAGATTTTTGGAAAAACTTAATGTTATCAAAGCTGGCCTGAGCCTTTTTCTTGTGTGGTCCTACGGTCAATGGCAAGTCTGCACTGTGGTCAAATTATAAGCTCTTCGATATCTTCAATTTTATTTAACATAAATATTTTGTGGGGTAATACAAGCTTAGTAAATTTTGCATGCTTATGAAATTCTGAGACAAAGACGGAACTACCTTTTTCAGCAACTCACTAGGTGAGTACATTGTTTCATGTTGAATCAAATGAAACAATATGCTGTGTTGCTTATTGCCTCTGCCAAATATCCAGTGTGGCACGAAATACACATGACTAGTCAAAAGTTTGGACGTCCCTTCTAATACCATGGTCATTCCTGATTTTTATTTCTTTCTACCTTGTAGAACAATGCTGAAGGCATCCAATGCAAATATGCAATAATTTCAGAACAGAACCTTCATAACAGCTCTAATCTGAGGTGCTGTTTGCTACTGGGTGATTTCTTAGGCTGGTAACTCTAAATGAACTTTTGGTCTTGAATTCCTGGGATGGAGTTCATGGGAGGCAGTTTCATCATGGTGCATCACGGATTTTGCAAATGCACTTGACTGTACACCGGTCAGTCATAACATTATAATGCAAAAACTATGCCAATATTGTGTAGCTTCATCTTGTGCTGCCTGTGCAGCTGGGGCTTTCTAGACAGCACCTGAACATTAGTGTTAATACTATTCCTTTAATCTCTCTAATGGATGCTTGATTGGATTGGGATGTGTAAAGTTTAGAGGTGGGTTTTCATTGATTTTTCTGTGGGAGCAGAGAGACAAAGTAGCCCACAAGCAGCCCACAAGCATGTGCCTTGAGTACCCTTGATTCTGTCAACAGTTTATTTTAATGTAAATGTTTCATATAATTTACCTGAGCATGTTCCTTCACTGCACTTCTGTTCCCATTTCTCACTGCAAAGATAAAATGTTACTCATTTTATAACATGATTTAGAACAAGATTTAGGTCTAATTCCAGCCCATATAATTCTAGAGTTCGCACTGTGCAAACTCTAGAATTAATAATTGTATTCAATCAATCTTTTACCTCATCCATCTCTTGAATATATCATCAAGTGACACTTTCTCATCCGTAGATTCTACCTGCATAGTTAGAAGAGAATTACATTTAGTCAGTCATTAGAAGCTATTCTATATGTTTGATCGAAATAAAAATTATGATAAATGATATTAAAGTCAAACGATTTCTGGATTTTAGCCACAGATTACCACACAGTTTTGATCGCATTTATCTGATTGTGCAAACATAATATTTTCCAATGAAGAGAAACATCAATAAGCAGCACGGTAGCTTAATTTTTAGCACTGTCACCTTACACCTCCAGGGTTCAGGTTCAAATTCCACCTCAGGTCTGTGTGTATGAGGTCGTCACATACTCCCTGTGCTTGGTGGGTTTCCTCCGGGTACCCTGGGTTCCTCCCACAGTCCAAAGATATGCCGATTAGACTAATGTGTGTGTGCCCTGCAATGGACTGGCACCCCATCCAGGGTGTACCCCGTCTTGTGCCCTAAATCTCCTGGGATAGCGCCCCCCCCCCCCCTCACTTTGTGAGTGAGAAACATCAATTTAGATTCTGTTGAACACTTTTCACATTATTAAAGGGACTGCATTTATAATGTCTTAGTAACAAAAGTAAATTGACTGTAGTTGTTCAAAACGTAAAAGCAAATTGCTAACAAAATTATTTTTCCTCTTTAACATTAAATTTAAAATTACAGAAATGTCAAAAGCCTGAATCATGTCTAAAAAGAAAGTCTATTAAAGTCCCTTTAATACTTCTTGTTGGGCTTTCGGCTGCTCCCATTAACGGGTCGCCACAGAGGATCATCCGATCCACACAACAACTTGGCACAGGTTTTATGCCCTTCCTGACGCAACCCTCCCATTTTATCCGGGCTTGGGCCCGGAACTGCATCCAGTGGCTGGGGTTTGTGCTATTCCTTTAATTTGTATACCAGAACTAGCCTTAAAATAAAGTTTATATGTGAAGTCTATTATAAGGGTAGTTCTGGGATATAAATTTGTATTTAAAAAATACTTTAGTCCTATTTAGGCATTTGACCCTGCTGTGACCTCATTCATTTGGATCAGTTCCAAAATCTTCCCTACGTTTATATAAATCCTACAGACAAGAACTACACCTTCTTGAGATTATGGCACCAAAAATATCTCAGATAGACAAACAAACAGATGACCAGACAACACAAAAACAGAATGCCTCAGCCACTTGCTTGCAGAGCCATAAAATATCTGTGGATTTGGTTTGGTTAAGCTTAAATAAAATATCTAACAACAAACTGTTCTGTTTTTTTCTCTCTAGAGAATATAAAAGTTTTTAGGCAGCTGGGCAGTAGTGACTCTGCAGTTAGTCACTGATGTAGAAGTCTAATATCGAAGGGCTAGATTTTTGCTTTTAAGTATGTAAATGTACACCTATTTAGCTATATAAAGTCTCATCTGCTTCAAATAAGGTCTATTTTTCATGTTTAAATGCAATAAATAAATAAATAAATATATTAAAACCAGTAAGAATTGTGGTTTCTGACGTTTGAAACAAAAACCTTTCCTTAAAATATAAAGACTACTATTGAAAAATTATCTACATCGATCAGCCAAAACTTTAAAAATCACCACAACGAGACATGAATAATGTTGATTATCTCATCACAACGGAATCCGTCAAGATGTGGAACATATTAAGCAGGCAGTGAACAGTCAGTTCTCATTGCAGAAAAAATGGGCAAGTGTAAGGATCCGAGTGACACTGATAAGGGCTAAATTGGGTCAGAGCAACTCCAAATTGGCACATCTTTTGGTGTTCCTGGCCTGCAGTGGGTGGTACCTACAAAAAAGTAGTCCACAGAAAGAAACCCAACAGGCCCAATGCATGCACCAATGCATGCGGGGAGCAAAAGCCAACCATTTCATCCAGTCCCACGGAAGAGCTACAGTAGAATGAATTGCTGGAAAAGTTAACACTGGCCTGTCAGAACACACAGGGCATCGTGGTATGGCCGAGTATGGGGTTGTGCAGCCGCAGACCAGTCAGAATGTACTTACTGGTCAGTGTCCACCGCTAAAAAACTCCAATGGGCATCCAGGACACACTATGAAAAAAGGCAAACCTGGTGGGGGCGTGATACTCTGGGCCATGTTCTGCTGCAAACTTTGTGTCCATTCAAGCAGATGTTACTTTAATACTTATAACCTACCTAAACACTACTGCAGACCAAGAACCCTGCATGATGTCAACTGTATTCACTAATATCAGTGATCTCATAATAATGTGCCCTGCCACACTGCAAAAATGGTTCACAAATAGTCTGAACAACATGACAAAATGTTCTTGTGTGCTCATCTGGCCTACTAAAATATTTTTTAAATACACATCTTAATCCAGTTGAGCATTTGTGGCATGTTCTGTACAAAAAAGGCCAATTCATGGAGGGCCCACCTCATAACTTATAGGACTTAAAGAATCTGCCACTGATGGCTTGGGTCAGTATATCACAGCGCACCTGTCTAGTGAAGTCCATCCCCGAAGGGTCAGAGCTGTTTTGGTGGCACAAAGGGAACATAAACAATATAATGCAGGCGGTTTTAACATTATGGCTGATGAATGTCTTGAGCAGGACATTAGGATCCTAAGAAAATAAATTTATTTCTCAGGGACATAGTAATAATAATAATAATAATAATAATACATAATAGTAAGCTTAAGGTTAAATAAACCACAGTCAGCCCTGTGACAATTTTCATCTGGCCAGATGTTAGGTTTCATTTAAATACAGTGATATGTTTTTATTATAAAACATACCTTTACACCACCAACAAAAATAGAGGATATACATTTAAATCTACATACCAAATGCTGTGTAATATCATATAATATATGACCCTCAGTGATACAAAAGAACAGAAGCACTAATGTTCATCTGTGACAGTAAATGTTTTATTCTTTGATCTTTTATACCACTTATTCTGTACACAGGGTCACAGGGGCCTGAAGCCTATTCTAGGAGACTTAGGGCACACCGGGGTACACACATGCACCGACACACATACCGGGCAGGCTGGAAATGACAATTAACTTAATTTGCATGTCTTTGGACTGTAGGAGGAAACCCACCAAGCACAGAGAGAACAGGCATGGAGACTGGAGGTGGGAATCAAACCCTCGACCATGGAGGTGCGAAGCCACAGTGATAACCACCGTGCCCAGAGCAAATTAGCTACAGCTAACATCTAGGGCACAAAGCTCCCGTTCCACCACATCCCAAAGATGCTCTATTGAGTTGAGATCTGCTGACTGTGAAGGCCATTTTAGTACAGTAAACTCATTGTCATGTTCAAGAAGCCAATTTGAAATGATTCGAGCTTCGTGACATGGTGCATTATCCTGCTGGAAGTAGCCATCAGAGGATGGGTACATGGTGGTCATAAAGGGATGGACATGGTCAGAAACAATGTTCAGGTAGGCCGTGGCATTTAAACAATGCTCAGTTGGCACTAAGGGTCCTAAGGTGTGCCAAGAAAAGATCCCCCACACCATTACATCACCACCACCACCAGCAGCCTGCACAGTGGTATCAAGGCATGATGGATTCATGTTCTCATTCTGTTTACACCAAATTCTGACTCTAGCATTTGAATGTCTCAACAGAAATCGAGACTCATCAAACCAGGCAACATTTTTCCAGTCTTTTGATGAGCTTGTGCAAATTGTAGCCTCTTTTTCCTATTTGTAGTGGAGATGAGTGGTACCCGGTGGGGTCTTCAGATGTTGAAGTCCATCCGCCTCAAGGTTGTGCGTGTTGTGGCTTCACAAATGCTTTGCTGCATACCTCGGTTGTAACGAGTGGTTATTTCAGTCAAAGTTGCTATTCTATCAGCTTGAATCAGTCGGCCAATTCTCCTCTGACCTCTAGTATCAACAAGGCATTTTCGCCCACCGGACTGCCGCATACTGGATGGTTTTCCCTTTTCACACCATTCGTTGTAAACCCTAGAAATGGTTGTGCATGAAAATCCCCTTAACTGAGCAGATTGTGAAATACTCAGAGCGGCCCGTCTGGCACCAACAACCATGCCACGCTCAAAATTGCTTAAATCACCTTTCTTTCACATTCTGACATTCAGTTTGGAGTTCAGGAGATTGTCTTGACCACACCCCTAAATGCATTGAAGCAACTGCCATGTGATTGGTTGATTAGATCATTGCATTAATGAGAAATTGAACAGGTGTTCCTAATAATCCTTTAGGATATATACGGGCATCTGCCAAAATCCAGAAAACCAAAAAACACCACGTTATCTAAAACATAGGTTACACGACAGGGTCACAACCCTGACCCTGCATGACCACACCCCCCTTCAACATCAGGACAGGGGTTTCATTAGTTGAATTAAGGGTGTTGAAGCACTCAGCTGTGCAGGAGCTGCGAGCTACACATGGACTGTTTTCTGTCTTTCCCTCTCTCTCTCTCTCTCTCACACACACACACAAGGACATGCATAAATACACGCGCGCGCGCACAGGCATTCACGCCCTCCTGCTTGCTAAGTTTAATGCTACTCTGCACTGGTACAGTTTTGAATCCATGAACCCCGGGACCATCTGCACACAGTGTCCGTGGAGCTCCAGCGCTATTACAGTGAAGTAAAGAGAGACTGAAAGTAAACGGGAGAGACCTGAGGAGCATGCTTTTTGAGCGCGCTGGCGGCTTTCTTGTATCCTTTCTCCTTTAAATGCCGATAAATCAGATTAGTCAGCGCATGCTCAGAAACGGCTGAGTCCTTTGAAGTCATGTTTGCAAAAAAAAAGGAACAATTTTTATCAACTTTGTCGCATTTGTATATATCTGTTAGCTTCTTCCTATCACCACCATGCTTGATTTCACCTTTGAACTAGTGACGCGGCGTGGCGTTGTGCGAATGCGTTGCACGAATTGCATTGCGGGAAATGTAGTTTCTCTGTCCGTTCTCTCCCAACTTAACTGCCTGGCCCAAAAAGGTGGGTCGCCATTACAGAAGTGTAAAATTATTGGACCGTATCAGACAAAGAAAACAATTAAGGATATTTAAAATTACTAGAACTGGGTTAAAAACTAAACATTATCAAAGCCGTTAACCTTATTGGAGCAATGTGGTCAGGAACAAATTATGAATGGAGATCACTTGAACACTTGGTGAAGTATAAAAGATAAAAATCTACTGTAAAAACCACAGCTATTGTCACTATAATTGTGAAAGTAAGAGCATTTCCACATACGCAGAGTGTGAGGAGAACTCGCAGGATTGGGACTAAACATCTGTGTGTTCATAAGAAATCCACTTGTTAGTAAGACTAATAAAATTTTTTTTAAAAAGCTTCAGTTTGCTAAGGACATTAGAGCAATGTAAAAAGGTCATGTGGTCCAATGAGTTCAGATTTACCCTATTCCAGAGCAAGGGATGCAGCAGTGTAAGAAAGGACAGAATAAAAAGCAATGCACGTGTCATGCATAGTAGCCACTATAGAAGCCTCTGGTGGCAGTGCTATGATCTGAGGTTGCTTCAGCTGGGTAGGTCTAGGCTCAGCAACATTAATATTATAAAACAGAAACTCTGTTTGGCTGGTGTAGCTGTTCCTCACCCTGTAACAGTTGGCGGCTATTATCAGCAGTTATTATCCAATTTTATGTCATACTGTGAGCGTGTTACAGATACGACCCAGCAAAGGACTATCAGCTCCATCCCGACGTAGCTATTGGAAAAATGGATTTTGTATGCAAAAACTGCCAAGCAGGAAAATTCTGGCGTAGGGGAGGAGTTGCAAGCAACCTCTGGCAATAGAATAAAATCATCTGACTACATTAATGTACTGAATGACCAGGGTATCACAACTATGATGAAACGTGTATTCACACAGAATGAGTTTTACACATGAACTGCCCGTCACATTGTGTGTGTTTATATATGTAGATAGGTATAGGTACAGTATATAGTAGATAGGGAAAATATGTTTGTTCTCTAAGTACTATATTAAATTACATATATCTTTTAAGAGATAATGGTTAACTGTTTAAATATATTTAATTTAATCACCTATAAATGATCACTTTAAATGTCCTTTTAAACAGAGTACCTAATATTAGTATGCACAAATGTCTGTAATGTGCTGAATGGTTTTTTCTTGCCATTATTATCTTTTTAATTTAATTTCATCCACAGTCACCTTGACATATTACTGCTTAAAAACGTGTAACAATCAATTGTCCATACCTCAAGGGTTTTTAAGATTTCTTAGCCTTCTTTGTTCTGACACATGAACCTGTTTTAAAATGCTACCTAAAAATGCTGAGCTGACACACACATTACTGTGATTAATTACAAAGAGATCAGAGTTTGCTGGGTTTTGAATAAGTTGTGGGGGCGAAAAGCCACATTAAATCTCAAGTCAACAGGTTTAGAGATCTAAGCTTCCTCAGTGTAGCCTTGTCTAAAAATAAAAGAAACAAGTGTGTTTGCCTTGGGGTTTGAGGTCTGTGTGTGTCTGTGTGTGTGTCTGTGTACATACTTAAGCGGCACCTGAATCCACCTGAGTTGAAATAAAATTACTGGCACATGTGGGAGACGTACATGAGTGCATAAGCAATGTGAGGGCAAAAAGGTATAAAAGGAATGAAAGAAACAAAATGATATTTTTTTTAATATAATTTGAGACTTTGCAGTATGCAGCACTGTACAGTGCTGTGAAAAAGTATTATATCTTCTATTTCTTGCATATTTGTAACACCTAAATAATCCAGATCATCAAACAAATTTTAAAATCACACAAAGATAACTGAGTGTATTTTTTGGTAACGCAGAATTCATGACTCCATCAAATATTTAAAGTCGTCCAAGTCCTGAAGCTGCAAAGCAGTCCCAGACCATCACACCACCAGCATGTTTGACTGTTGGTATGATGTTCTTTTAATGAACTGCTGTGTTAGTTTTACACCAGATGTTTGATGAACTCAATCACTTAAGTGTGACAAATACTTTTTCACAGCACTTTATTATGTTACACTGTGGAAAAAAAAAGATTACCAAAAAAAAAAATCACACATTGGAAATTTATCCAAAAATGTCAAAGAGAGAGAGAGAGAGTTTCACATTTCAACAGCATTGGTTAAGAAAAGTCCACCCAGAAGAAGATTCAGGATTCTGGAGATCAAAGGCACATTCAAAAAAGGCACAGAGAAAAATATAGTCTCAGTGAATCTGATACAAGAGCAATTCAAGTAACCCTAATTTAAATTGGAACGATATACATAGTGGCCCAAAAGTCTGGACCCCTGGCACTGTTCCTTATGTGAGCTGTAAGAAAACATCTTAATATGTAACATCAGTTCTAATCAGTTATCAGTTAGGAAATTTTAGCACTGTATTCAGTCTATATACAGGAATGAAGTCAAAGGTTATCAATTTCAGTATTTGCCATGTAATTTAGGTCCACCTGACATACACTGGCCACCCTAGGGTGTATGTACCTATTTGTATGTACCTATGTGGTATTGGTAAATGACTATAACATGAATTTAGAGGAAGAGGAATGAAAACAAGCTTTATGCTGAAAAACATATGCGTCCAGTCTTATGGGCCACGTAGTATATCTCCGTGTAAAAAAAAAAAAAAGAAAAAATAAGAGGAATGAAAACACGGTTACATGAGGTTACTGGAGTGCAGGTGCAACATAAATCTGGCTTAATCTAGGTTATTCTTTGATCCCAAAAATCTGAAATTCAAACCTTGAAAATATGACCCATTACATCACCGCAACATTAAAAAAAATCTATTAGAGAACAAGTCATAAATATGAATGCAGATGAACAGCAAGTACAGACTGAACTCAAAACAAGATCCACATTTTAAAACATTAGACAGGTTGAGAATACTACTATTGTTCCTGCACGCATGAATCTACAGTGCTGAATTTATTCATTCATTTTTATTATTTTTTCAAATTAAGACATGAATTACAAATCGACTGCAGATCTATGGCGGCACTGACCAGGAGAAAGCAATTACTGAAAATTTGATTTTAAAAAAAGATAATTTTATATCATTATATCTGCACAGCCATAATATTGATGATAAATCTGTCTAATTACAGCATTTTTGAGCGTTCTACAATTTGCACATGGGAGGATGTTTTCTATTATGCAAACCTTTGGATCATTATACCTCAGCTTCCCAGCCAATCCAAATAAAAACATTTGGATGTTTGCGCACGTGTGTGTGTGTTGTGAGATTATGCGTGTATTATCTCGTTAACTATCGGCATACTTACAATCAAGTAGTTAAACTACATGGATTACTTACAGCCAGCATTCTAATCTGCTCAAATTACAGTTTGTGTCAATTGCTATATGGTGGCAATAGATACAGTAGCACTAAACTACAGGTTTGTGTCCATATATGGCAGGACTGGATAATGGTTGAGATGCTGGTTTACTTGTCGGATTGATTGTGGAACGATGCACGTGTTTGCCCTCAGCTGTGTTTTTCAGGTGGTTGTGTGTGGTCTTGATAGAGAAGTGTTGGCCTTGTTGGGTTGTGTTTGGCAGGAGTAGATGCTAGTATTGGTATAGTGTTTGAGGAGAAGTGGTAATAGGTGGTGTTTATAGTTCTGGAGTGTGCGTGTGTGTGTGTGCGCGTGTGTGTGTCGGGGGTTGGAGGGTGATGTGGTGATTGCTCAGATAGGTCACCTAAGGAGGGGTGGCGCTGAATGGCCATCGAGGTCAGAGCAGTAAAAGGGCTCTATTCACAAGTTTAGGAAAGAAAATTGGCTGTTTTTCAACCAAAACATCAGGAAATGTTCAGATGAGGCAAAACAGGTTAAGTCTCGCCTCATTTATATAGCGCAGATATAAATTTACACGTTTGGCACATAATCATAAACCTTTTGAAATGTTTTCTTTAATTATTTTCATGCCGCTTGATTAATATGTGTGCGCACATGTGTGTGCATGAATGTCTGTACCTGTGTACTGTGTCTGTACCTGTCCATCTTCAGCAGCATTAACTCATTTACGCTTAAAATATTACAGTGTTAGACTTGTGTTGAATCAGGCGTTTCGTGGTGGGGCCTGCACTGTTTGCATTGAGTGTGCCTGGATAGATCATGTTACACCCGAAAATGTGTTTCCTTTTCCCCATGGATTTAACACCAAGGCTTACTCCTAACTGCTCAAAATGTACTAACAGCCACCAGCATCCTTGCTTTGTGCACAACAGCTCTGCTTTCACGCCATTAGTTTTGTAGATGAAGCCCTTTTTTTCCTGCAAATATAGGCTACGGTATATAAACAGCTTCTGGAGACAGCTCCTGAATGATTGGCATTGTTCTTTTAAATAAGAAAAATGATTCATGTTTTGTGTCAGTCAGAGGCACAGAAGGTCTAAATTGTATATATATTCTGGGTGTGAGGTGGGGATGAGATGGCAATCATAGGGCACTGCTTGCACACACCTTCACACCCAGGGGCAATTTAGAGTTGCTGATCCACCTACTGTACCAGCATATTTTAGGAGACTAGAGAAGAAACCATCATAAACACAGAGACAATGGGTGAAACTCCATTTTCACTTTTTTATAGTTTATAGTTATGCTGTACAGTTTTATTAGAATTTTTCAAATGTAGTGCACAGCATAAAAAATGGCATCTTCGCCCTATGCTTTACATTATGGCCGTAGACAAACATTAGTTTTAGGCTCCTGTACTCATTACTCTGGTGAATTAAAAGCATGTTTGGGAACCTTTTCATGTTCTGCCTTTGATCACATTTTAACCTCAAGGAAGATGTAACCGGATTTAGTGCTACATATGCTGATACTTCACAATTCATAATGCCATCAAGACCCAGATGTAAAACAATGCAAAACAAACCCAAGCAGTCCCCCTACTCTCCCAACACATGTGGATGGTGTGCATGATCAAGATGATTTGGATTTTGATCTCATCTGGCCACAACATATTATGACATCAGCTTTAGTTCTAATCATACTTGGTGGACTTCAGGGTACGCACTGTGCCTCTTGTAGTGTGATTTTAAAACCGACCACAAAAATGATCTAAAGGGCCATTGTAAAACGATGTGGTTTCTTGCTCCCTCTTTCACCATCCTCCCCAATCTAAATAGTCATCTTAGATAAATAAGGTTCCCAGAAAGCATAAACAGTAAATGTGACCCATAGAAAGAAAGAAAGTAAAAAAAAAAAAACTGAAATAAAAATGACTTGTAAATAAAACCAGTATACAGTTTTACATTAAAGATCTGAAGTATCGTTATATTTCATTTCTTCCAACATAATAAGAATAATAATAGAAAGTCCTCATTATCATACTAATGTACGCTAATGCATTCAGCTTCTCTACAGAAGTTCTCTTTCTGCAGCTCCCTTTTAACTGTCAGTAACTGCTTCCTGTGCCCTAAATCTGGATCGTGTCCACCCCAGCTGCCCCTCTTCTGTCCTCTCCTTGTCTGCTCGCGCCCCTAAACAGAGCTTACGCTTCTAATCTTCTCACTTCTTCTAAACTCCTCCCTTCACTGGTTCACCTTCAGAGCTGTTCCACTTCCTGTGGTTAACTAGCAAAAACCTACTTTCACTCTGCCCTTTGATGTGTCATGTGCTAAAACGGCACACACGTACAGCAAACACACTACTAATCAATGTATAAATAAGCACATGGCTACACAGACACACATTTAGACAGAGGGAATGTAGGTCATGAAGGCTGAAAGGTAATTTATTTTCTCTTCTTTTTCTTTTAATCTGTATATATCCCATTCAAAATGAATGAAGCTCAGTCCTAGAATACACCCCATTTCCTACCTTAAACATTCAAAGATCTTATTTCCAGCCTCATCCTTTCATCTAGTTATGCTCACAGAAAGTGCTGATTGTCCATTTGGTGCAAACCAGTACACTATTACACACAGCCAGCGCTAATTATCCACAAGATAGGGAGAAATAGTAATAATTTAAGACAGATTGAGAGGCGTGGCAGTCTACACACTGTGCTGGCGTTGGTAGAAATGTGTATTAGCAGCAGCAAGCTGTGAGCATTGAGTAACACAGTGCTGTGTTTGCCAAATCCAACATCTGCTCCACACTATGCATCTAGCTTTATAGGCCCCTTGTCTAATTATCCCTTTTCATGTGCCCTCTTTTTCTCCAACTCCAGGCAATGCGAACTCAGGAAATTGGATTTGAGATACAATAGACCATGTGTTAAGCAACTGTGTTAATGTGCTGTAACACTGAAATGAGTTACTTGAACATGTTCTATTTCACCAAACTGCAAATGAGGACATTTGCCTAATCCATCTTCAACCATGTCCCTGAGAAAGAAAGACTCCTCATTATCCTCCTCATTATCCTCAGTTACACATGAGAAAGGAGTTTTATTTACTGATCATAGGCAAGAAGTCATCCTTGAAACATTTTGCCCACAGCTGCTGTGCGACAATGTGCATTGAAAACAAACTATACAAAATTACCTGCTTTCAAAAACAAACACACTGCTATTCATGAACCGAAGTGACCTCATGAGAAAATGAGCTGAATTCAAACACACAAAAGCAAAAAAACAAAAGCTTTGGGTCACTGGGGATGCAAGGTCTACTGTCTAAGGTATGCTGAGTATAAGCCAGGAATACAACCTAAAGACGACGCTGTTTCTTGGGGGGGGGGGGGGACTATTAACACACAAACACCGGGGGAAATTTCCATCCACTATTTTACCTACATGGTTTTTGGAGAAAAACAATTAGGGACAAAACCCATGATTTCATAAAAAATGTTCTGTACATGGTAGCACAGTGGCATCCAGATTAGTACTATGGCCTGGTACCTCCAGGGTGCCTCAAGTCCGTGTGTGTATGGAGTTTGCATATTCTCCCCCGTACTTGGTGGGTTTTCTCCGGGTTCTCCAGTTTCCTCCCATAGTCTAAAGACATGCAAACGGCTAATTAGTGTTCCCAAGTTGCCCTAGTGTGATAGTGTGTATGCTTCTGTGTTTGCCACCTCATCCAGGGTGTACCCCACCTCATGCTGTCCTGGGATAGGCTCCAGGCTTCCTCTGTACAGGATAAGCAGTATAGATAAATCGTGTATCTTATCCTAATCTTGTGTTGACACACACACACACACACATATACTATCCTTGAGACAACATTTTATTAAATAACTAATTAATGCAGTGCCTATACAGTACCTACATCTAAACATACACTTAACCTAATTAATGAAAAAGGAAATGTTAGGATTCATTTATATTTTCAAGTAAAAGCAGACAAGGGGTGGTTTTGTTGAGCTAATGGTCAAAACTCCCAAATATTCCTATTTTTATGTTGCCATTTGGGCCAAAATATAAAAAAACATGCCCACACACACACATACACACTGCCACACATACATACACGTACACATGCATGCACGCACGCACGCACACGTGCACATGCATAACGCACACTTTCAGAAATGTGTAAAACTATACAGAATATACCACACCCATAAACGTCTACTGGGAAAGAATTTGTAAAATGTAAATTTCCTTGATTACAAACTAAACTGAAATTTCCTAAAAACCCATGGCAGTCTCCATGTAAATAAATGGTTTCCATGTATAAAATGCTTACCCTGGATCTTTAAACTTTGTGAGTGCATTTCAGGATGAATGTCAGCTCTGTGCTTAAATTTTATTCTCACATTTTTAAATTGGCATAAGCAGCAAGGCTTCCAGGGAAAAGGCACTCTACCAAGCCTTAATCACTCGTATTGAAGACACATGGGCAAAAGCTGGCCTGCTTCACTCTCTGCCCTCTTTCAACTTCAGTTTGCTTAATCTGCAGCTTCACTCAGAGTTTTCCTTGTTAGGGTAGAATTATACAATGACTTGTGGTTTTAATATCAGACTGCAAATTGGCATGCTCAAAGAAATTACTTAAAAAAAATATATCAGTAATGGAAATCAGTATAAATGTTAGCCTTTCTGCTTATAGTTGTGCTTTCTTTATTTAGAAAGTGCAGGCAGGTGAACTTAAAATAGTATGACCAAAAAAAGTGACAAAAATCCAAAATAAGTGAAAAAAAAACAAAAAAACATCACTATCACCACAGTAAGTATGAAATGGTTATAGTGGTGGCATTTCTTCCGTAAATTCCACAAGATACATATTTAACTTACTAAATTTAGAAAGAATTCATACTGTAATCTTCAGCAAGGTTAGATTTGTCTTAAATTATAACAGACATTTTGTGGATTCAGGTCTTCATAGTAAACATGCTGTTCTGGATTCTGGCTGGTATAATGTTGACTCATGAAATATTTTCATGACCATCTTAACTGCCAGGAAGAGTGACTGAAATGACCAGGTATTAAGCTACTAATGTCTTTTTTCTTTTCTTTTCTTTTTTTTGTAAGATGATATAAACACACTGAGTACACTTGTGGTGATTTGTATGGTATGTAAGACTCTGAATGGACAAAGTCTCACACGCACATATACAAAACACACATTGTATTGCATTTGAACTTTGACACACACAGCTGAGTCTCTTCTTCTGTTATTGTAATGGTAATTGGTCATTTGCCATGCATTCCTGATGACTGCTGAATAATTTATAACGTTCTGTTTATGCTTCCAGAAATACATGTGGCTACTCAATGACCTCGTCCAAAACATGCATGTATTAAGTCTGGGAAATTATATATAGACACGTATACAGTCAAAATGTTTGACTGGTAGGGTGTGTTTATATGCACACATATACATGCATATATATATGGATAAAATATATTTGGCCACACCTGCAATTAAATTGTATCCAAATACATGTACTTTATTATGGAGTTGGAGCAGCTATAATAGCTTCCACTCTCAGGCTATCCACAAGATCATGTTTCTGTGGGAATTCGTGTCCATTCATCCTGTAGAATATTTATGAGGTCAGACACTGATGATGGTCGAGAAGGTCTGACTCGCAATCTCCGTTCCAGTTCATCCAAAAGGTGCTTGGTGGGGTTGAGGTCAGGGCTGTGTGTGGGCCAGTTAAGTTCTTCCACACCAAACTCATCAAATCATGACTTTACAGTCATTGTTTTGTGCACTGGGAAACGGTCAAGTTAGAACAGGACTGAAAAAGGACCTGCCCCAAACTGTTGCCACAAAGTTGGAAGCATAGCGTTGTCCAAGATGTCTTGAAATGCTAAAGCATTAAGATTACACTTCACTGGAGATAAGGGGCCAGATTGAAACACCTGAATTCAATGATTAACAGGTTTGGCCGAATACTTTGGACATTACTTTTGTCCATATTGTGTATGTATATATGCACTACCAGGCAAATGTCACACACCTTCTAATTCTGTTTCACTTTTAATTCTTTGATAAGTCTGCTACTTATGCTCTGTAAAACCTTCATAACAGCTCTAGACTAACGTGCTGTTAATTGGTGATTTCTGAGGCTGTTAACTATAGTTGATTATTTCTTTAATGTATACTGATTTTGAAAAATGGACTTGGATGTGACGAGTTTTTGCCTAGTGCTGTTTAATGAGCCAGAACAGTAATGCATGTTTAAACCATAAATGCTTCTGGAGGTTTCAGTCATAATATTATACATGTCGTACTCAAATGCCCCTAGAGACGCCTGCACATTACAGTGCACCTTATTACACTCAGATCCACTTGAGATCATATCTGCCAAATTGTGATCGAACCTGGGTGGATTTCAAGAGCTGTTACAGTATGAGTACTTGCACTAGACCTTTCAGTTCCTACTTTCCTCTACATACAATACAAACAGTCACAGGCCAAGAAAGAGGACTCTTGTGTGCCAGAACACGGCATCTGTTGAGGCTCAGTGAGGACCTGTGCCCCTTCAAACCCCGAAGGCCCAAAACACGAGCTTTTAAGACAAGGCGTCCTGTTTGTGTTTGGAGAATCATGAAGAGCGTTTTGTGATGGACTCCATAACATGTCGAGTTCTGACTGCTGTTTTCAATTTAAAGCTGTCACAAAGAACTCATAGAGGAGCTGCATGTTTTCCTGCATCATGTATGTTTTTAAGAACAGTGGAAATTGCAGCTTAATATGTTCACATAAGCGTTAAAACAAGCGAACTACACCTTGCTAATAATTTGCAAGCAAAATTGATTGGACAAAACTGCTAAAAGTCCACAAAGCTTATATACGTTATATGGCCCTGCACCTGCTAAACTATTACAAGTTTCATTCGTTCATAATCGGAAGCCACTTTATCCTGGCCAGGATCATGCTGAATCGGATATTACTCAATACCATGGCCATTCAAATTCACACACTCATGCTCTACTGTTTAACCCACCTACTGTCTTACTTTCAGACAGTGGGAACCATCCAGAGAACTTGGAGGAAACCACTCAGAGGTAGGTATTCACACAGATACTTAATTAAATTCTCCTTCATGGGTACATATTCTCCCCATGTCTGGATGGGTTTCATTTTACGTATCAAAAACATGCCAATAGGTAGATTGGAGAAAATAAATGATCTTGTTTATGAGTGTGTGTCTCAGCATACACTTCTGCCTGGTGCCCTGAGTCCCTGTATGACATTTGGATCTGAAAGTCGCTCCAGTTGCTGAAAGTAAGTGAATGCAAACCAGCCTTATTGCCACTTGTTTATTTAAATTTCCATGGGTTTCTGTTGAGATCATATTAGAAACTACATTGAAGTTACCCTTGTCACCCTGAATGTTTGACTTCGGAGGAATCAGATTTAAATCTCTATGGAGTTGTAGGTTTTTTGCCTAAATCCTTTGAGTATTATGGACTACTGTACAGTATATACAGGTCCCACCAAACGTATTGTGATGGAATGACAATTCTTTTTTTTTTTTGCTAGACACTGAAACCATTTGTGTATGACATTAAAATATGAATATGACACAAGAATATGATAAGAATTTCAGCATGCATTTCCTGATATTTAGATATCTAGAAGTGATAAAAAGGAGAAGAAAAAAAAATGTGATGTACTGTATACACCTACATCAAATGAATACACCTTTGATGAGAGACCACCCAGGTAGAACAGATAGCCATAGAGGACAGTGAAATAAATTAAACTTGATATTTGCTTGCAGATAACTTACTTGTATAACTGCATCAAGCTGAGACCCAGAGACATCACATAACTGTTCTTGCTTTGTGATGCATTTCTAGGCTTTTACTGCAGCTTTTGTTCAGCAAGTGTTTGTTTAGGGGGTTTCCTCCTCCCTCAGTCTCCTCTACGGGACATGAAATGCATGTTCAATTCAGTTAAGGTCTGGTGACTGATTCAGCCAGTATAAAACCCTCCATTTTTTCAACCTGATGAAGTACTTTGCTGTGTTGGCAGGAGTTTTGTAGCTTTATCTTTTTGCTTGGTGAACTTAATTGTAAATTGGTACAATTCTGTAGACTTCTAAATTCATTCTGCTCCTGCCATCATGAGTTCCATGACACTATCTCCATTATGCATCACTGAAGATCTTGTGTTTTTTGGATCATTTGAAGAATTTGAAGAACCTTTCTTTCTCTATATGCAGACCATCACGTTGGTAGAGGTTAATCTTGCTTCAGAACTTTTGTAGCTCATTTTTGTGTTACTTTTTAAAACCCACTCTGGCCTCCAGATCTTTCTGCTGATGAGTGGTTTGCAACGTATGGCCTCTATATTTCTGCTCTCCAAATCCTATTCTAATGGTTGATTATGATATGTTCACCTTTGATCCTTTTTTCTTTCTTTTTTTTAGAATACAGTGTTACAATGCGAGAATACAGCTCTCCCAGTGATTCCATCCTCAGCTGCTGTTGTTTCCTTTGGCTGACATTTTCCATATCTGATATTCTGAACACTGGTGGTTTCTTTGTGCTTTTCAGGACATTTCACATTCTCTCATTGGCTATGCCCACTGCTTGTGCAATGGCTCTGATCGATTTTTCCTTTTTTCTCAGCTTCAGAATGGCTTGCTCAGCTCTTTGACATTCATGTTGGTTTATCATTTTGAACAAATGCCTTCTTCTCAGGAAAATCCTGAGGCTTAAACCTAACAATCAATCAAACAGGGAACACAAAAGATATATAGTTAAGATATATTCAAGTGTTCACTTGACAAATGGGTGGGCTCCAAGGGATGTTTAACATGTCCAGATGTAAATCTTTCATCTCATATTGTTTGATATTTTGGTCTCATCCCCAAAGGTCTTTACTTACTCATTGCTTTATCCTGGAGACAGGGTCATGTGGGGCCCTGGAGGCTATCCCAGGAGACTTAGGGCATGAAGAGGGGTACATCCTGGATAGAGCCCACACATACACACACTCTCACACACTGCCACTTAGCGACAGTCCGGAGTACCCGGAGGAAACCCAGCAAGCACAGGGAGGACATGCAAACCCCATGCACACAGACCTGAGGCTGGAATCGAACCCCGACCTTGGAGGTTCAAGGCAACAGTGCTAACCCCTATGCCATCGTGTCGCCTCTTCTGTGTAAAGCAAAAAATAAATAAAATAAATAAACAATTGCCCTTCTTATTCCAGCACTTCCATAGGGGACGGTATTACCTATGCACTCACTCACTCACTATCTCATCATCTATACTGCTTAATCCTGTATTCAAGTTCACGGGAGGTCTGGAGCCTATCCCAGGAGACTTGGGGCACGAGGCAGGGTAGACCCTGGGCAGGGTGCCAATCCATCGCAGGGCACACACACATACACACACTCACACACTCATTCACACACTACGGCCAATTTGGGAAGGCCAGTTAACCTAACCTACATGTCTTTGGACTGTGGGAGGAAACCCACCAAGCACGGGTAGAAGATGCACACAGAGACGGGAATCGAACCTGGACCCTGGAGGTTTGCAACAGATTTTTTTTTTTTTTTAAACCTAAACAATTGCCCTTCTCATTCCAGCACTTCCATGGGGGATGGTGTTGCAATGTTGCAATTTCATTATATACTCATCCATTTTGCACCAGTGATTAAATCTGACATTTTGTAAATGCACAATTGTAATTCCAACATGTAGTGCTCTTGCTTTGCTTCTGCTACCTCTTGTATAAAAGCCCCAGTGCAGAGAAGAATTGCCAGCTGGCGGTACCTGTTGGAACACTAACTCCCTCTGAACTGGTTTTCCGCTGGAAATTTGGAGCAGCCCTGTCGAATTGGGTGCATCTTTTCCAAACGTGCCTATATGCACTGTACTGGAGCCTATATGCACGCCAGACCGGGCGGAGTTAAAGCGACCACTGAGCCACAGGAAAGGAAGGACAGGAGAGGAGAGGAGAGGGGGCTTTTTAAAGGGTGAGTTCGGTTCTCCGAATGATCCTCGGGAGCAAACGGATCCTGGCGGGCAGGGCACGCGCACGCAAGGTTTTCTGCGCCAGATGTGAAATTCACGGCGTGCCGGAGATGCAGATCGCGCGGGCCGCTCGGGTTTAACCTCGCCTCGTGTTCCCCAGGCGGTGATGGACGCCTGAGTGATCTGTGCACGCGGAGGCTGAGAGCGCGCGCGCTGCGGCGGCGGTGCCATGGCGGGGGCGGCTCTGGCGGGGCTCTCTGTCATGCTCGGTGCGGGTTTCCTCGCCTGGGACTGGACGAACCAGAACCAGGTGGAGAATGATCCCGTGCCACCGAACCCGCGCAGACCACCGCACATCATCTTCATCATGACAGACGACCTGGGTTTCAACGACGTCGGCTACCACAACCCTGACATGCGCACACCCACGCTGGACAAGCTCGCGGCAGACGGAGTGAAACTGGAGAATTACTACGTGCAGCCGATCTGTACACCTTCCCGGAGCCAATTTCTCACCGGCAGGTAAAACCTAACTGTGTGTGTGTGTGTGTGTGTGTGTGTGTGTTAAACGTAATGGATAGCTGAATGCACAAGTTTGCATATCCTTGGGAGAAATGCACAAAAGAAATAAAGAAAGCGACCCTAAATAAAAATGCCACATGTAGATCAACTGTTAAAAAAAATTCTACCCTTTCTATTATCATGGGGGGGGGTAAACTTTTTGCATTCAGTTCTATACCTGCGCCACAGATTGCCACATCGGCTCTAAATAATAATAATTTTGAAAAAAAGGCAGCTCCACTAGTATCCTATCACTGAGATGTCACCATAACCATGTATGTACATTTCATCTGGAAATGTGGAGACAATATACAGTACATGTCAATATTATTTCATGTGCAATAGAACTATAGCTTTAAATACGTAATTAAATACTATATGTACATTCATACGTAGGTTGATTAGGTGTGCATGTGGCATTTTTCTCTCTCAGTGTATACTATGTTTTAGAGTTTAGTGTCCTTGCCATTGCATGTTCTAAAAACTTGCAAGCTCTCCAGTGATAAGGAGTCTACAGAGCTTTTGTCTTTCCGTCACATGATTTAACTCAAAATGATGTCGTCATATGGCATTAATACAGTAGTAGCCTAAATCGAAACAACCATTTGTGTTGTGTGGTGACTTTCTACAGCTGGAATTTTCAAAATGATCTGATATACAGAATAATCTACAGGAATGATGGGTTCGAAAATTATGATGATCCAGTTCATCCCGAAGACACGTACAAATCGGAACCAATACAAGCAAAGCACTAATGCAAAGTGTTGAATTAACACAAGTGATCACCACATGGGGATTTCTTTGCTAGTTACTCGCCAGCTAGCACTGCCACCTCACAGCTGCAGGGTCCGTGGATCCATCCTGAGGTTCCAGTTTCACATGTTGTTCATATATTCATGTACTGTAGGTTTAATCCTTGTGAACCTCACTAGTTTAATTCCATTGTTCAATAATAATGCCAAGATTACATTTGCAACATTGTCAGTGGGTGGTTTGGAATTCCCAGCATAGCCTCTGGATCCATTGCAACTCTAACCAGGACAAAGCAGTTACTTAAGATAAATGAATGAACAATTGCCATGATTGGTCCATGCTCATCCTAATTATTATCCATAGTACTTATGAACATTTTACAGCAGTGTATATATTACGCTTAATGAGATGGTAAATCGTGCTGTACGGTGGCATAGTGGTTAGCACTATGGCCTCACACCTCCACTTCCACCTTCCCACTTCTGGTTTTTGTGCATGTAGTTTGCATGTCTGGTTGAGTGTGTCAGCATGTGGGCATGTGTGCCCTGTGATGGATTCACTCTAACTTTCCTGGGTGTTTACTGCCTCACACCCCTTGACTTCTGGGATAGGCTCCAGGCCTCTCACAACCCAGTACAGGATAAGCGATAAGAAAATTAATAACTGAATGAAAGATGCTAAATCATTTGGACATTGCATATAAGCATGCAGCAATATTCTTGATTGCTGCAGTACAGATAGCAATGAAGACTAAATGAGTTTCCATAATAATCATTCCACACTTTTAGAAAGTAAAAAGCTTTTCTGGTTGTCCCTGTAGGGAAGCCCTTTAAAGTTCCTAGTATAACTCTATTTAGATGCAGAGAATCCCTTTTTCAATTAATGTGTAAGGAAAAGACTAAGATTTAACTGGTTGCAATCTTGTAAAAGTGTAATTGAGGTTGTTAAACTGGTCATAACTGGAACCTGTAGCTTAAAAAAAGACGCTTTCATGCTACTGGTCATATTCAAACCATTCATCCTCCCTCTCCTCAGGTATCAAATCCACACGGGTCTCCAACATTCGATCATCAGGTCTCGGCAGCCCAACTGTCTGCCTTTTGACGTGGTCACCCTGCCACAGCGCCTCCAGGAGGCCGGCTACTCTACGCACATGGTGGGTAAATGGCATCTGGGCTTCTACAAGCGTGACTGTCTCCCTACTCGTCGTGGCTTTGATACCTACATTGGCTCACTGACAGGCAGTGTGGACTACTACACGTACGACTCCTGCGATGGTCCAGGGAGGTGTGGCTATGATCTCCACGAGGGTGAAACCGTGGCATGGGGATATCGGGGAAAGTACTCAACACATCTGTACACACGCAGAGTGCGGAAGATTCTGGCATCGCATGATCCATTGGGACAACCTCTGTTCATATATCTGTCCTTCCAGGCTGTACACACTCCCTTACAATGTCCTAAGGAGTACATCTATCCGTATCATGGAATGGGGAATGTTCACCGGCGCAAATATGCAGGCATGGTTTCATCTGTGGATGAGGCAGTACGCAATGTGACATATGCACTCCGGAAATATGGTTATTACCAAAACAGTGTGATTATCTTCTCTACGGATAATGGGGGCCAGCCTTTATTTGGAGGAAGTAACTGGCCACTCAGGGGCAGGAAGGGGACATATTGGGAAGGTGGCGTGCGAGCAGTGGGATTTGTCCACAGCCCACTTCTCAGAAGACGAAGGAAAGTCAGTAAGGCACTGGTTCACATCACTGATTGGTACCCAACACTGGTGAGTCTGGCAGGGGGGAATGTATCCCAGATGCACAAACTAGATGGGTATGACGTGTGGGAAACAATCAGCGAGGGCAAGGAGTCCCCCCGTTTCGAGATTCTCCACAACATTGACCCACTTTATGTGCATTCCCGCCATGGCTCGCTCCAGGCCGGACACGCCATCTGGAACACTGCTATACAGGCAGCGGTGAGAATGGGAGACTGGAAACTGCTGACAGGAGAGCCAGGTTATGGAGACTGGACGCCACCGCAGGTGTTAGGAAACTTCCCGGGTGGTTGGTGGGATCTCGAGCGTCATGCCGAAGCCCGCAAATCTCTCTGGCTGTTTAACATCACAGCAGATCCCTATGAGCGCTACGACATGGCTGAACAAAGACCTGATGTGGTAAAGCGGCTGCTGGCCAGAATAGCGTTTTATAATCGCACAGCTGTACCTGTTCGCTACCCTGCCGAAGACCCGAGGGCAGATCCGAGTCTGAACGGAGGGGCATGGAGGCCTTGGGCCGGGGACAAGGAAGCAGACAGCTGGCACCAAGTTTATCACAGGAGGAGGAATGACAAGAATAAGAAGTTGAACAAAATGAGGTCATTTTTCAAGAAACTGAATACAAAGATTATGTCCAATAGGATATGAGTAGTGAAAAAAAATGTGAATTCTTTCATGAACGTCTGAAAAACCTTAAATAAAAACCTTCATCTGTATTATTTTTAAAGTATTAGTTAAGAGCTCCTCATGGCCAATTTTTGTGCCTGTCTGACTGTATGTTCTCACATACTCTACCTCTGTATTTTTTTTTTCTACTCGTGTAATTTGTAAGGTCTGACACTTTTAGAACAGAGATCTTCAGCTGTCCCTTTATGGGTATTCTTAAATGTTCTTTGTAGAACCCTGTAACAGTGTTTCCTTATTAGAAGAACTTCAAAGCAGAGCCATTTTAGAAGGCTAAGATCACACAAAACCCTAAAAACTCTTCAAGAAGCCTTTTAAAGCATGTTCTTCTCTAATACAAACTAGAAAAAAAGGACTGAGGGATTGCTGAGTGATTAATGTCATGAATGAAGGAATGGATTTTAGCTGTGGTCAACCCTAGACAATCACACATACACAATGCTCCTGGAAGCCTTTTAAAACACGCAACATTGTGGAATTAAAAGAAAAGAAACAAAACCAAACCCTGTTTACCTGGACCAGCTGCTTTACATTTGTTTACATATTCTTTTTAAAATGAAATATTTACTGTTATTAGAACGATCAACTCCTCAACGTACGTCATAGTATTTGGGAAAGTGTGTGTTGTGAGTGTTTTGCATGCATTATTGGGAGATATTTTGTAATAAAATAACACAGCCTGTGCTTTCCTGTCATGTGTACTGTATGTAGACTGGAGGTAATCTCCTTAAATACTGCCTTCTAGTGGTCACATGGTGTTATAAATAAACCTGGATATGGAGAACTGTAAGAATTTTTTTTTTTTTACTTAAGTCCAAATCTGTGAATACAAAATAATAAAATAAATATAAATTAGATATTGTAAAAAATGGAAAAGGATTATGGCTTAATTTTTGTTACTTTTTTGAGCTTTGTATGAGCTTGTTCAATATAGTAGTTAATTTTTTCTATGTATTTATGTAATGATTTCTATTTTTATATAATTTTCTACAGAGTTTTTATTTATTCACAGAGATTTTTTTAATCTGTGTATCTAATTTCATTTTTTATCTTTTAATTCCTGTATTTATTAATATGAATTTTTTTTTTCATTCGCACAGCTCATGGAACTGATGAGACGTTTATGAAGCGTTTGTTTAACGTCCGTGCCCCCTAGTGGAGTCGAGTGGTATTGCCGTGGGTCTTCATTATACAATACTGTAGGCTTTTAACTACAAAATACTGGATCAAAGTATATTTCCAACCAAATTCAAATATTAATAGCTAAAATGTGTTAATTATTATTTCTACAAAATGTCTTTATATATGTTTTTAGATTCAAAAGATTTAGACTACTAGCTGTGATAGGTTTTGAGTGAGATGTTTATGTAATATATATTAAATTATAACTTATTCCCTAATCAGCATAATGTTTTTAAAGGATGACACTGTTATTAATTATCACTTATTGTTATGAACAGGACCCCGTTTCTCAAAGTATCTTAAAGGTAATAGTATTTGGGAATGTAGTGCGATGTCATTAAAGGATGATCTTTGCATTGCTGTACTTTTGGAAACTCAGAAGTGGTCCATTCAACACAGGTAATGTTTGTGATTGTTCAGATGAATCGCAAATTGATCTATTGATGTCTATTGTAGCTTTAGTGTTGTAGGAAAATATAGCATTTTACCAAGAGCTTAAATGTATGACTATCAAGACATTTCGGCACATTGGGCAACAGATACTCCCCACTCTGGGATATATCCACCATTTCTGTGGCAGTTACTTAAGGGGTTGAGTTGCCAACTCGATGCCCGTTTGTCATTCCCACACTATAGGCAATTTGGGAATGCCAGTTAGCCTAATCTTCATGTCTTTGGACTGTAAGAGGAAACCGGAGTATCAGCATGAAACCCACCAAGCACAGGGAGAACAAGGCACAAATCGAATTGTCAACCCTAGACGTGCAGGATAACAGTGCTAACCACTAAGCCACTATCAAGCCATTAATGTAATAAAAACAGCAGTTCCCATCTATGTGAAACTCTGACTCAGTGTGACATTAATATTTGATATCATAAATACATTAATGAACAAATAAATGAGCAAAATACACAAACCACAATTTACATTACAACCCCCGCCTTGTGCCTCAAGTTCCCTGGGATAAACTCCAGGCATCCCATGACCCTTTACAGAATAAGTGGTATAGAGAATGAGTGAGTGAGTTTACATTACAAAATGAAACGTTTTGTTCAAAGAATTTTATTTATTAATGTATTCAAGTAACTTTTTTTTTGTATATTTTAGTGTATCTAACCCTACATACTGTGTCAGTAATAAATGCATGCATTATTATATATATTTTTTTACAGTAGAGCAAAGTAATAGCCCTCATGAGGCATTTACACATCATAACGTTCAAGCAACAACATAAAGGGAAAAAAGCAGCAAGGTGACTATGCAAATATAGTTTCACATATGTTCCCATGTGATACCATTAAAAAAAAAAATGTTATCTATGCATTCAATAGGGGAAAAAATAGAACACAATACAGATGTATTTTGCCTTGTGGCTTAAAGGGAAAACAATAGAAAAAAAAGAGAGGGTACATTTTATGTTACATCAGTAAGTCACTGTTTAAACTGAAGAATGAAAAAAAAATGGTTTAACTGTATAACAAGTAGCAGGCAGTTGCTACATGGTTAAATGGTTAATAATAACAAAGCTAGTATAAAGCAAAAACAAAAAAACAAAAAAAAACAATACTCAGTTGTGACAAAATAGTTAGCATAGTTGGTCTGTTGTAGTATAGGATACACAATCTTTCTCTTTAGGTCAGGTTCTGCAAACTTGACTCTGGACGTGTATATGAACAGCAGTAAAAAAAAAAAAGAAAAAGAAAGAAACTATAAAAGCACGTGACCAGATGGCGAGTTCATGAGCTTGCATAGGTCAGCCTGCTATGCACGTGCAGCCCACGGCGATGCTCTCCACCACGGTGCGGTAACGCGGCACGCACTTCTTCTTCTTCTTGCGGGGACACTGCAGCCGCCGCACCGGGATCTTGGCGTAGATGAGCACGCTCGTCATGGAGCGGTCCTCCTGCATGGTGAACGGGTTAATGCAGCCCGCGCATGCGCACTTGGCCTCCGGGATGTCGACAGGCCTGCGGTTCTCATCGTGATTGATCCTGTTGCAGCAGGACAGGGTGGAGCGGGACAAAGAACGACAACTTATTACTTTTCTATCTGATGTTGATGCAGTTAGTTACAGGATGTGGGTAAAACGTACCCTATACATTAGACGTGTAAACGCGTAAACATTTTCAAGCCTGTATCACTTGGCTTTGAAGTTTACAGTTACTTTTATGATGCTGTATTTTCATACCTCGTATCCCACTAATAACACCCGCGTGCAAACGTTCCAACGCCAAAGAAATAAATAATGTATCTTTATTTTACAATTGACCTACACTGTATTACATTGTATCGTTTCTTGTTGTTCATGTTATGGTGCACCTTTATTCATTTCACATTTACTGTCAATCGACTTCGAAAGATCTCACGCCACATGTGCACCTTTCTAGATAAAAGGTATTTGCTAAAAGAAACAAACGAGATACACTTAAACGAGATGCACCACGCAGGCTAAATGTCTTTCATTAGAGAGTGCACAGAAAAGATGTAAAAAAAAACAAATTTAAACTTGTAAGCCAAGATCAACTATAATTCCAGAAGAAGAAGAAAAAGAATTAAGTTTTGTCAACAGGCTGGATCGTCAATTGTTTAATTTTTTAAGTGGAGATCAATGAAATGCTTGGTAAAGTTGCATTATAAACAGTATAAACACACTGTAATACAGTATAAATACACTATTCACATTGTTTTGTTTAAGAGTGAAAGTAAGAGCAAATCCGCACGCACACACACACACACACACACACACACACTATGACAAGAACACACAGGATTTGGACTAAACAGCTTTTTTTTTTTCAATTACATTAAGAAAAAAAGATGCACAGAAGCTTATATAATGTTCACACTATCAATATCCTAATTTATTACACTCTAAAGGATATCTGTGAAAGTGCCTTATTAGTTAAAATAATTGCATGGCGTAAGTAGAATTTATTATTTTATTTTTTTTAAGAATTACAGTCTAATCAATCATTTCGGCAGTGTCCTTAACTGGTAATGTGGAACGTGTAATCATGAGGTACTGGGGGAAAATACAAAAATACCTCACTTCCCGACTCACCTGTATGACCACGGGGACAGGCTCCGACTGTTGGACATCCACAGGTGGCGGTCCACCACGCATTTGCTTTTGGACAAAGCCGGGTTGTTCCTCACCTGGGACACCATGTCATCTATGGCCTTGTCGAAGTCCACCTCGTGTTCTCCAGTTCCGGTTGTGTGGTCCCCGGTCAGAATGGGGTCGAGGGGAATCTGGAAAGAAGTGGCGTTGCGCTGCGGCTGCGCGTCCTGCTGGTCCTCCACTTTGCGCCTTCTTGCTTTGGCTTCTTTGCGCGCCAACGCCATGACCAAAATATCCGCCAGCATCAGGACCATTAACATCTGTGCGTGTGTGTGTGTGTGTGTGTGTGAGAGAGAGAGAGAGAGAACAGCAATAAATATCAGTTATAAACACGTTGTTCCTATTGTTTGTTGTTTAAACAAGTGCCATAAATGTATTGGAAAATGTTCGAACCAAGCCACGCTATTGATTGCGACTCACCTCGTTCCAAAATCTGCCCATGGTTTCCACTCAGGGTGCTGCGATTACATCTGGCACACGTGCTCGACCATGTATTAAACACCTTTTGGCGCAATCAGCATGCGTGTGACTACATACCAGGTTTTGTCAACAGGTGAGGACACACCTGTGTTGGGCAGCTGAGGGTGGAGCCAAATGAGCGTGCGGTCAATGAGTACACACTACACCATACTACACCACTGCTGTAAAAATGAGGAAATCAACACAATACAGAACAGGACTGATTTTAAACCTGCATCTTATAGTACTACCCTAAGGACCCTTGTGTCCACCTTTACTTATTAATATTCTCCTCCAGTGATTACAAGCTGATCATTATTGGAAGAATATCAGAACCGGTTAAGCATGAAAATATACCAATATTCACTCAAATTCAAATAATTAGCAGCTTTAATATGTTCTGGACTATGCTTGCTTGTACTAGTTTAAAGCGACTTGTTGACAAGTTATGGACTAAAAATATCAAAGTTTAAAAAAAAGAGTAGGGCATTATATGCTGTCTAAGTGGGCAAGAAATTTTGAATCATCACTACTTTGTGTCTTATTGTGTTCTCCTTGTCTGCTTTGCCGCTTTCTTACTTAAATACGCCCTTTATTTCTTTTTCAGGAAGTTCTTAAGCCCTGTTACCACAAAGCAAACAAACAGTACTTTGAAGGTCTATAGATGTACTCTGGGAACTCTCTCTTATAGAACATTGCCTGCCGCTACGTACATGAGCCATCCAAGGTTTTGTCTTTGATCCTCTTTTATTGGCATGTGCTTCTTTTCAATGGATCCTATTGAGATGACCAAAGAAAGAACACCTGTTTTTGAGGCAGGTTAGGGCAATTCATTAGCGAGACTTCCGCTTCAAAAGAGCAGAGTTTTAAAGTGTGGTAAACACTCAGCTGTAAAAAAAAAAAAAGAAAAAAACTGGCCCTGTAATAGAACTTGGAGAGAAACAAAATATATAATATAGTCTACTTATTCTTGTGAATAACAAAAGGAAACAGTCTAAATATGCAACATAATGCCCATAGTATTTATCACAATAAACCTGTGATGGGTTTTATATGAAATAAAAATATTGAATTGTTCCATGGCATATAATGCCACGCAAAGGGGCTTGAAAACATAAAAGCAGCAGCTTAAGGAGTTGCAAAAATATTTACATTCCGAATAAATAAAAAGGAATTAGATATCTATTTTTATTCGGAAGTCATAAAATTATATATATATATATATATATATATATATATATATATATATATATATATATATATATATATATATATATAATTCAAAAAAAGGAAAACAACTACAAATAAGTTATTATAGTTTGGTAGCCAATGTTGCTATCTTAGAAATTATTGAGTAAGTGCAATCTATTGCAATCTATAAACTATTGTGCAATCTTTCAGAATGATAATTTACCACAAAAATCTATAAGCAAAAATTCCATTGTGCAAAACATTATTATTATTATTATTATTATTATAAAAGAAAACATAGAAGATGCAAACAAAACAAAGGAAAAAAAGAAAAGTGCTACATTAATTGAAACATTTCGTAGGAGATATCATGTATGCATACTTCTACATTCCTCTTCATCCATGGGTTATACCCATTGGAAGGTCATGTAGTAAATTATTATTATTAATATATTTCAATAGGTATAGTAGTTGTGTTTTTCACAAGAGTAGAGCATCATTAGAAACAATACCTTTAAGTAAAGGTTTTCTTTGATTTTATCAGTCCCTCACATCAATTTTCTGTCCCACACTTCTTTATCTCAATGCTTCAAATCACTAATGTTGGAGGACATTTGGTTATTCTCTGCTCTCTTAACATCCGACCACAGCAGTAAAGTCACGTCCCAAGGATATTGTTCTAAAACTTTTGTGGCCTGGTCAGATGAAATGTTCAGACCCAGCCATATTTAATTTAGAAAGACAGTTTCTTTTCCCTAGCCACACTTTCATGAAAGCCATTGTGGTTCAGTCTTTTTTTCTGATTATACTGTCATCAACATAAACATTTAATGTGCTTACAGAGGCCTGTAGGTCATATGATATCAATCTTGTTTACTTGTAAACTGTATCTGAGCATAAAACAGTCTAACTTGACCTTGGACTTACTTTTCTGGGATACCCATTCCTTGGAAGATTAGCAACTGTCTTGAAGGCTCTATATTTGACAAATTGCTTTAAACGATTATTTTCAATTATTTCCATAATTTTCCTTCCTTTTTTTTTTTTTTTCCAGATTGATGAGAAGCAAGATTGAGGTCATGGCTGATGTTCCCTTTTTTGGGCATGATGTAGACACACACCTGAATGCCCCAGACCTGCTAAAACTGTATAAGAAAAAAATCTGGCCTTCCTATTTCATTCCTTTCAGAGGGGATTTATTTTTTAATAAAACAGGGTCTGTCCATTTTTGCAAAAATTATAAGCAAAACATTCTGAATAATAAATTCTGGAATTAACACCACTGATAAAGGTATTCACTTGTACTGCAATAGGAGCAATATTCAACTTCAAATATTTCTTTGAAAGTCACAATTGTCTATATGCCATGTTTTTAAAAACCCACCTGGAAACCCAATAGCTTTATTTATTCCTCATAAAACAAAAGAATATGCTTCCAATCTCTACTCCATTGAAATTTACCCTTGTGCTCGAGGTTTATTCGATCTGTGGTTTAAGAGCAGAGTGTCTTTTGACAGGTTTTCAAAAACACTAGGAAGATACCTTATTACCACCTCAGTCTTTTTATTGACTTGGAACAAAGCACACACATCCGCTCCCTTCATGTGTTCAATTGTTTTAAGTGTCTCATATTTCTAGCATAATAGTTGATGTAGAGTCCAAAATTCAGATTTATGAAAGGCAACATTATTTCATTCATCTGTCTGATATGTGAAAGGCAACCTTTTTGTAGTTCACATGATTTATAAGGTCAGGCAATAGAAAAGGATGCATGAGAAGAAGTTGAATTTATCAAAAGCTGTATTGTCTTCCGAAATAAATGTAAATTTTAAGACCGGAATACTTTACACCAAAATATTTATCCTTTGTGTGGTACCTTTGAAACCAATTTGTAAAATATATTATAAAATATGTAGCAAGTCGATAAATTTTCCCACAATTTTTATCTGTGTATATAGCCTATGTATATTTTTCTATTTTAAAATAAACAATGAAATATCTAGATTAATATAATTATTAAGATTATGACTCTTTAAAATGTTTTGTTTTAATGTAATGTCATGTCATGGTAACAAAAATTATTTTAGTGTCAGTGATGTTCTATAAGATTTATGTTTTAATGAAAAAACTTCAGAAACAGACAAACTTGTACATAGTGTATATGCACCTGTCAGGTATACCGTTGAAACCACTAATAGATTAACTGAATAATATTGAATATCTTGTTACAATGGCACTTATAAAATGGTAGATAAATGAGCTTTGACAAGCTTTAGGATCACAAGGTCCAGATGGTGATAGCTAGATGATTCGGTTGCATCTCCAAAACAGCAGGTTTTGAGGGGTGCACCTAGTACCTATCAAAAGTGTCCAAATAAGAACATATAGTGAAGCAGTAACAGGGTCATGAGGATCATGGACCAAGGCTCACTGATGTGTGTGTGTGTGTGTGTGTGTGTGTGTGTATGGGTGGAGTGAAGGTTAGCCCATCTGGTAACAGAAGAGCATTTGTTGCAGAAATAGCTGAAAAAGTAAATGCTGGAACATACAGTGCATTACAGCTTGGTGCATATGGAGATGGGTAGCCACAAATCAGAGTGCCTTTGCTGACCGCTGACTACTGTGCAAGGATCAGAACTGGACCAGAATGGAAGAAGGAGTCTGAAGAAGTATGTCAAGTATTACCTGATTAACAGATGGCTCCATGATGCACCATTAGCATTGGACTTAAAGTATCTGCAGCTACCATTTTATATATTAATATATAAAATTATATATATACATATACATATATATATATATATATATATATATATATATATATATATATATATATATATGAAATGTGGGAAAGGAAAAAATAGGAACAATTACAACTGGAGATCACATAAAACGCACATAAACACTTGGTAAAAAGTTGCAGCCACATTATAAATATAGTACAAATATAGCTATTATTAATAGTAAAAAAGCACAAAAGAACATCTCCACATGAACAATGGCAAAAAACATGTAAAATATTCTTACAGGATTTGGATCGTGTCTATAAGAAAATCACTTGTTAGTGAGACTAATCAGAAAAAAAGACAACTTTGAGGGAGAGAAACTTTGGAGCAACAGAAAAATGTCATGTGGTCTGATAATTTCAGATTGATAGAAATTAGAAATGACATCCAGTATGAATCCTGTGCCAAGTTGATTCAGATGTACAGATTAGCAGCAGAAAGAACAACATGTATAGTTAATACTATAGGCAGTATAATGATATGTACAGCATCCCAAACTCTTCATACAAGTAAGTAAAGAAAATGACAAATGGATGGCCTTTTTAAGCAATTATTTAGCAAGGTTCCATATTTATAATAGCATGGTGGCTTAGTGGTAAACACTGTGGCCTTGCACCTCCAGGGTCTGGGTTTGATTACTTCCTTGGGGTCTGTGTGCATGGAGTTTGCATGTTTCCACAGTGCTTGGTTTTTTTTCTCTCCAGTTCCTCCTACATTCCAAAGGTATGCAGATTAGGCTCGATGATGTTCCCAAATTTCCCATTGTGTGTGAATGAGTGTGTGAGCATGTGTGTGTGCCCTGCGATGGATTGGAACCTCATGCACAATGTACCCTGCCTCATGTCCTAAGTCTCCTGGGATTGGCCTATGCGACCCTGTATACAAGATAAAACAATATAAACGATGAGTTAGTTAGATTTTTACACACATTCAGAATCATACACTACAGGCATTTTGAAAATACCAAGTGTCACTGCATGTCTCTGAACTGTGGGAGGAAAAAACCCCAGAGAGAAACAGGTATAGCACACAAACACGTTATATGTTTATGTACATTTTTATAAATAAATATCAGTTATGGAATTGATATTGGTAAATAAAGTTAAACTTAATTAAAACGGTCGATTTCCTTGTGAATTTTCTCTGAGCTTTGGGAAAACCTGTAGGACACCTGTATTGTCTTAGGATAGTTGTGATTATGCTTGAAGAAAATAGTCTGTAAGATAATTTATCCATTACAATTATCACAATTATTTAAATTATTATAGTTTAATATAAAATATTATATAATAATATATTATAGAATATAATGACCTTGTACTGTATACAGCACATAGTTTACAAATCCACAGTAGTCACCACTAGAGCGCCCACTTTCTAATCCCGTTTATAAGCTCTGTTCTCGCGATATTTGCTCCTCGACTAATTCGAGCGGAAGTAGAACTGCAGCCTCTTTTCCGGCGGCCATAGCGGAATAATCGGTAGGGTAAGCGCTGTTGGTGAATCTGTAAAAGTTCTATCTATGTCCATCCGCGCCACTTAAGTGTGTATAAGATCCACATCCCTGTTCGGTGATAGAGAATGTTATAAATGCTTATGAAACAGTGATATTTGTCAACAAGTTTCACGCAAACACACCAATTTACACACCGAAAGGACGACCTAGCATAGCGCTACTTAGCATTCTCACACCGCTGTGTGTAGCGTAATGTATAGCCAGGTGTTTTAATTTTAATAAGAACGCACAGATCATATTGAGTGTTAGTATGTTCATGTAGGGAGTGAAATAGGGGTTTGGTTATTTTTAATACGTTGTTGGTGCTAATACAGCGCTTCATATAGCAGACGGCTCCTCTTCACTGTCTCTTATTATGGCAGTTAAATGATCTCGCCTGGTGACATGAGTTAACTAGTCAACTTACAATTTTTTTTTTTTTTTACTTTTGAGCGTTGTGATAATTAAGGACCTGTTTATGTATGTTTTGTCTTGTGTACGGTTACTCCTTAAAACGTGGTGCACAGTCTGAGCAATAGTTAAGTGTCCAGAAGTGATGTCCCAGGTGCACAGTGTATTATACTATATATTATACTGTACATATTGTGTATGTATATTATAGGCTTTGTTGTGCTCCTTGTTAGTGGGCTGACTGGTCATCTTTTTTGTCATCCACAGCCATCATGAAGATCAATCCGTTTGTGACCTCCTCCCGGCGTAAGAACCGCAAGAGGCACTTCAATGCCCCGTCACATATCCGCAGGAAGATAATGTCTTCACCTCTGTCCAAAGAGCTCCGCCAGAAATACAACGTAAGGTCCATGCCTATCCGGAAGGACGATGAGGTCCAGGTAAGTCCCATCTGCACTGTGGAAAAAGTGGTCCTGTTATACATATTGTCTTGTCTTATGATCCCATTTTCTGCTCAAGCGCAGATTGCGCTGCAGTCGTTTTCTTTAATTGTAGGTTTATTGGTACGTTTTTATCATACTCTCCAATCAGCCATAACATTGGCAACTGACAGGTTAATGCTGGTTCTGATAGAAAGATGTCGGGACACAATGCATTGCAGTATGTTGTGTATGGGGCTGCGTTGCTGCTGATCGTCTATTACCAAAAGCATCAATGAGCGCGTGAGCATGAGAACTGCACCTTGGAGCAATGGAAGAAGGAGGTCTACTCTGATGAATCATGTTCCTAATATGTGGATGGCCAGGTGCGTGTCGCTTACGTGGGGAAAAGATAGCACCAGGATGCACTTTTAAAAGAAGTCAAGCTGTCAGACCCTTTCATATGGATGTTACTTTGACATCTACCACCTAAACATTCCTACTGACCAAGTACATCCTTTCATAGAAACAGTATTCCTGATGGCATTGGCACCTTTCCGCAGGTTAGTGTGCCCTGATAGAAATGGTTTGAAAAACACAAGAAGTCTTGACCTGGCCTTCGAGTTGTGCAGATCTCGATACAATCGCGTAGCTGTTGGATGAGTTTAAAACGAAAAGTTTGATTCATGGAGAGCCCACTTTGCAATGATCTGCTTCTGATTTGGACCTAGGTTCTACAATAGATCTTCAGAATTCTTTTGGAGTCCATGCCTAATCAGAGCTGATATGGTGGGAAAAGGGGGGGACCTCCTAAGTATTGGTTGTCTCATAATAATGATGATGATGATTGGTGAAATGGGACATGGAGAACATTATGCAGGACAATCTCTTACATGAATTTTAATAAAGATTTTGTGATCTGGTACAGAGTGACGAATGTAAGACTTAAGTCTAAAACCAGATTAAATCAGGTTGATTAACTGGGCAGTAAAAAAGTCGTATTCCGTGTTGTGTTGGACATTCTATAATTCAGGCTTCTAACGTCTAATAGTTATGGGATGTGTAACAGTATAGGATGCATTTTACACTAGTTAATTTTTATGCTTCCATTCATATTTGATATTTTGCATAAATATATTTATTCCTACCTCAGTGTGTTGTAGAATTGATTGTGTATTGGACAGCTGTTTTGATGTTGTTTTTCTGTTTTAATCAACAGGTGGTTCGGGGACATTACAAAGGCCAGCAGATTGGCAAAGTCGTCCAGGTATACAGGAAGAAATACGTTATCTACATTGAGCGCGTGCAGCGTGAGAAGGCCAATGGAACCACTGTCCATGTTGGCATCCACCCTAGCAAGGTAGGAGACACAAGTTGTTTTTATTTTAGGGTGTTTTTATATTAAGCACGACTGATTTGTACGGTACTCAGGAATGATCTCTGCCGTTTGGCCACCTTTCACCTTTTATTTATTTATTAATTTTTTAAAAATATTTTTTTCTCTGGGTATGCTTGCGCATTTACATTCTCTGATGGCAGGTGACAGAATGCACTTATTTGGTTTAAGCTGCCATGACATACCAGAAGAAGAGAACAGAGAAGTTAACTTCCACTTATGTTTAATATTGATATTTTAGAGAAACTGTCAAAAGCACCGCTCTCACGTGCCTTCCTACTTTATCAGCTGTGGCTGTGTAGGTTAGAGAATGAGGTTGGTCTGTGCTTTTTGCAGACACAGATCTTGTTGGAGACAGACGGCACTGACAGTGCGTCTAAATGGGAATCTACTTTCGTGCGCAGTTACGATTGGCTTCCGTCTCTAAATTAATCGGTAACCGAGAGCACCTCTTCAAGCGGACTCAGACGGATCCCGAGCATGGGACGATTGTGTAATCGCCGATCAAAATTAACCATACTTTGAGGTCAGGTGTTTGAATCAATCCCGGGGCCGTAATGTAACACTCTTGGAGTGGAAGACCTTAAATGCATTCAGGATGAGTTTAATGCACGATTAACGCACATAATTTTCAGCATTGGTGTAAACACATCCTTCTCTCTACACCCTATTTAATAACTAAAGCCACTCTCAAAGCATTGTTATAAGATATAGCTTTAGACCAGAGTTTTTTTCACTTTTTTGACAATTGTGCATATCCTATGTTGAGTCTGCCATGTTGATTGTGTCGCCCCAAAAAATGAGCCCATTGCTGTGTGTAGTGCCGTGCTTGCGCAAGTAAGGACTTGAGCAGACTAAACAAACTTGAGCTCTGTTTTAAATCACATGCTTGTATAATATTATACTGATTTTAAAGACAAAACACATTAACCAATATCAGTAGAATAAAGGCTTATTGTCTTTTTAATTACAAAACCATGAATTTAGCTTAAAACCTGCTGACAGTATGGTTGTGTGTTTATACTCTTGTGGATGTTTTACATTAGTTCAAGAGCTTCTCGTACATACAAATGTCAGCTCACAGCTTGTGATCATGGCAGAAAATAAAAATGAGAAACATACAGAGCTTGTTTCAAATGTTTTCAGGTAGGCAAGTAACTGATGAGGTCAAATTAAGTGTGTGGAAAAGGTTTTCTTTGCTAGGAGTCAAATAAATACAAATAAATAAGGTAATGTTATGAGTTACAAATGTTGTTAAAGGAGACAACGTGGACAGATACAATGCACATTTAGGAGTAAACGAGGTCTTGGATGTGTCTGCGTAATCTAATACAATCTAATACAACCCTGGTCCTGGGGGTCCCCACATTTTAGTGTTTTCTCTGCTCCAAAACACCCACTTCTAATTAGTTCAATCGGCCAGTGAACAGAAGTGGTTATTATGGGGCAGAGAAAACGCTCAAATTTGCAGGACATTGGTTTGGTTCTTCATGACCAGGGATGGGGAACCTCTGATCTAATAAATATTTATTCCATCAGTAAGGAGCCCTACACGCCACACTGATTTGTTTGGTTTTCATTAGTGGAGAGCCACCTTGTGGAAGGGAAGCTGCTTGAAGTTCGAAAGCTAAACCCCTGTCCTTTCTGTGGGGTGCTTCTTAGTTGGTTTTAGCTCATGTTGGTCCATTCATGCTTGATTTTGTCAAATATTTATACACAAGTACAGGTGATATTTGTTTCCTTTTAAAAAGCATCCAGCTCGGGTGGAGTCGGTTACCGATTCTAAAGGCTCAGCTGACTTTTAATTTTTTTTGTTATGAACAAAGTTAATAGCACAATCAAGATCCCTACACAATGTGTTACAAACAAGTTGGATACAAATCACTCAATTTTAAAGATCTTCTAGGGGGGGGGGGGATGACCTACACTTTCTTGTTGGTAAAGATCATTCTATATTGAACTAGATAAAACCCAATTAAGCTAGTCCTAATTGTATTGAAAAACAGTATTTGCTTTACCTCTCTGAGCACTTACTCCTCTATTTTGGCTCATGGAATTTACACAAAGAAAATTTAACAGCAGACAAAAGATGGGCTGCATGTGTAAGATTAAAACGCACATGTATACCGTGCAGTGCTTTTGACTGTGCCCATGTCTGAAATGTAGCCAATATTGTGGTAAATTAAGCACGTGGTAGCAATTGCTTTGCAGCCCAGATTGAAGTGGCCTTTTTGAATGCCGTGAGGTAAAGATCTAGATCATGTTTGCTTTACTTTGTCATATGGTACTTTACATTATAGAAGCTCTTACATGGCCACAAAAGTGTTTATTCACTGTTTTTATACACTGCAGCAGTTTCTTAGCAACAGTTTCTTTTATTCATCGTTACTTCAGGCAAGGAAAGAAATGCCAGGCTTTTAGATGATTTTATTACTTTTTTTTAAGACCAGAGAAGCATGCATGTTAAACTGTTAAGGTTGTAAGAAACATTCTTTTCTCTTGAAATGATAACAATCTTAATTCTTCTTGGTTTGCTATAGCAAACTGTTTTAATCCTTAATATGTTAAGTTTCTCTAGTCCCATTTTGCTTTAGGCAGACAACTTGTTTCTGTATTTACTAAAATTCTAAATCTGCTCCTCTCTTTTTTTCCTTCTTACAGGTTGTGATCACCAGGCTAAAGCTTGACAAGGATCGCAAGAAGATCCTGGAGCGCAAAGCCAAGTCACGGCACGACAGCAAGGAGAAGGGCAAATACAAGGAGGAGACTATTGAGAAAATGCAAGAGTGAACATTACCTTTTTGCTAACAATAAACGTCTGAGGAAAAAATTTGCATTATGACCTGTCTCTTTTTTTTCTGTGAAAGTTGTGTGGGGTAGGAGGGAAGTGATTACACAGTTCATTTATTTTTTAAATGCACCTGATTTATAGGATTAAGTAGCAGTTTGTTTGATTTCATTAGAGATCCTTTATGTACTCATTTCCTAGCTAGGTAGACATATTTGCTAGTACATACAGTCTGCATAGCAAAAACTAGCTTGTTAGTATCTGATATTAAAGAATTAGTATATGGTACATTTGTTTCAGAAGTGTACCAACAGAGGTGCTTAAGATCATGACCAATGTTGTCCCAGAACTGGAGCCACCACTGCTGATCTACAGCACTTGAGTGGAACAAATCCAGATTGTGTGGTGTTTGTTTGTATTACAGCATTACACAATTGCAAAATCTGGGAATTGGGAAAGGGGAAGTGTGAATTTAGAGTTAAAGTAGATGTATTAAATGTGCCATTTAGTGTGAAAAATAAATTTAAAGGTAATTGAGTGTGCGGCATTCCCTACAGTAATCCCTGAATAGCTCATAGTGCATGTTCTCCGTAAAATGCACATAACCATCCAGTGGCGGTTCTACACTGATTTACTCCCTGGGCGAGACCGCCTCTTGGCGTCCCCCTTCCCATCCGCCGCACCCAATTAAAAAAAAATTACTACATCATAATATTGCAGAAACAATGTGGTTTTATTTCACAAATCACTCAACTTACAATATCACAAATCTTGGAACATAAATATACTGTCTTTTACATATTACTTTTATTAAGAATAAAATACTGATAAAATAGTTAAATATTGTATAAAAAAATAATCTAAAAAGCATACCACACTCCATACACTGAACTTGAAACAACAACAAAAAACTAAAATCTGGCCTTTCTGGCTTTCTTTGATGCAAAATCATCAATAATGTCATCGTACAAGATGTGCTCCCCTATTGGGTGATCAATACTGATGATAGCAAGGCCAGTGAGCTGTTCTTGAGACATGGTTGATCTCAGATATGACTTGATCAACTTCAGTTTTGAAAAGCTCCTCTCTGCTTGAGCCACAGTCACTGGCAGAGTAAGTGTAATACTGAGTGCAGTCCAAAAGTTGGGGTAGATCTCCGATAGATCCTTTTCATAAATAAAAGTGATGAGCGCAAGGAGGGTCATGGTTTTTGATGGCAGGGGAGGGAAGTTCTCGATTTCCTGTTCTCTACTATCCAAATCAGAGTGGCCTTCAAAGTGCAGTGTGGTGCCTAGTGTATTGAATTGCTCTGCCAGCTCCTCATCTGCAAGACTAGGCTAGCAAGAATGCTAACAAACCTAAAGTTATAACATTAATCATCACTAGAACTGCATTGACATGATACAGAGAGAGAACGTTGTTGCATACCTTTATCTTTTGCTCGTTTCTCCTCTTTTCTCTTTTTTCTAAATTGGGTACCTGACAGCTTTGGCCTTTTTCTCTCCATCGTTGTTTATTTTGAAATCGACAATCAACTAATTCCCCATCCCCCCTACTGTCAATCACAACTAGAAGTCAGGACTAAACCAATTCACCTCCACATAATCATTTATTCGTTTTATTACCATTTTTATTAGCCATTTCACATAATTTTGAAAAAAATTTTTTAAATCAATTATAGCTCTGTGTTTATAATATTGTAAATGAAATGTGCGCCGTTACTTGTAAGAAAGACAAGGTGTTTAGCCCACCCACTGGATGGATTTCCGCTCCTTTTGTGACAGGTGAACTTTCCTCCGCGCCCCCGACGCATATTTAAAGAACCGACTCCGTAAACGGAATATCACTCAATGAGCCGACTCCTACTTGAATGACATCAAGAACCGACTTCTTCGCAAACGAATCACTTAAAGAACCGACTCTGTGAACAACGACTCACTAGTGGATCCAACAGACGCAGGAATAACGTAATAATTGGGTGCAAAACGTTACTGGTGCTCCTGACCATTGGAATTTGGATGTCATAAGTACAAGGATGTGCGAAAAAAAGCATAAAAATATATGAAATGAAAGAATAAAAAAGGAGAAGTGTAACAGCAGTTAGTAACCGTGGCTCCGCCTACCGCCTTAAGTCACGTGACCGACACTGACTGCTGTTGTGAAGTTTGTGGAAGTTTGGTGAAACCTGCTACAGAAATTCTTATTCCATTAAAACGACTCTCCTGCTAGTTGGTTAAAGAACGCAAACAATGGCGGAAAACACTTTTGTCATCTCAATTACCGTAATGACGGTGTTTTGGGGCATTGTCGGAGGAGTGTTGCCGTGTTTTATTCCTAAAGGACCAAATAGAGGGTGAGTTGATTTTAGCTTCGGAGCTATTCATCCTGTCTGGACTGGAAACTGGGAGTTATAAATAAGTTATTATATTTCTCCTGAACATGTGACATTTAAAATTATGTAGGCAGGCGCCTGATAACTTATCTGAACTCTTTAGACAGTATATTCGATGTATTATTTTAGGTTTCAACTTGCTTCTGAACAAAGTTAGCTTAAGGAGGTGACAGTCACGTGACGAGGCTTCGCTCCACTATGGGACTTTTTGCATCTTGTTCATAAGCACACGAGGAAGGGAAGAGCAATCAAGTGATCTGTGACTGTCTTAAAATGATCTGTTTTTAGCTATTATTATCTAGACCTTTAAATATATATTTTTCTATGAACGACTATTAACCAAAAAAAGTGGAAACCTTGTGTAGGGAAAGATTAATCATACAGACTCCTTAGTCATGACGCACGCTCAAGATAGGCAGCAGGAGTCACGTGACAGTCAAATGACCTGAGAAACCAGCTTCAGCATGGCATTTCATTTTACATGTTGGTTGAATTCCTTTATTTAAATTTTTTTTTTATTTACCAGGGTTATTGTGGTTATGCTGGTCCTAACTGCAGTTTGCTGCTACCTATTGTAAGTATGATTGTCATCCATGCAACTAGGGTTACTTTCAGTGATATCCTCCCTAACCCCCAATATTCCCCCAAACCGTGTAATTCTCACAGAATTGTACAGGGCCTCGTTAATTATGTTCATGGTTGGCTGAAAGGCTGAAAGTCAGATGTAGCCTTTGGGAAACAGGCTTTACAATAGTATTGATTACCGAGAAAAAGCACAGGCGGGTCAATGCAACAGTCCCAGAGACCTGATTGGTCACAACAGACCAGTGAAATCTCTATGAAATGCACATGTAATGGATGATGATAACAATGATGTCCAAAGTAAATGGTATTTTACTTTGTATTTGGTAATTTGTTCAACAAAAAAGGTATTTAAAATTAAGCGATATCACATGAGGGGGAGTGCTGGTTAATTAAACAAACAAATCATATTCTGTTGATAAATCATATATGAATCATGTTTGCTCCACTAACCCACATTCAAAACATATGGAAGACATAACCAACAATTAGTGTAATTAACAGGGGGGGGTAGTTTTAAACATTTACCGGTACTATGTAGCCAAAAGGTGAAGAATAAACAATGGAGCTGGTAGACTGTCTTGCCAATATCGTAAGTTTCACTTTATATTTTATAATATCAGCTTAATTAACTTCTGGGTTCCTGGGTTAAGTCCCAAATAGCGTTAAATGGAAAATTAGTATGTGAACAACAGTGTAATTAACGGTACCTGGGACGTGAAGTGATGCATATGGTTAAACGTCACAGTGCAGTTACCATCCATTATCAGCACTTGTAAAAAGCCTATTCTCTAAGAAGATTCTTTGGTCAACTCTGGAATAAATAATAATGTACTTCTTTATACAACAGTTAGTTCTACAATTGTTAATAATATTAATCACTATTTGTCTAACACTTCAAACACTTCAACAATTCAAAGTAATTTACATAGAGAATATTATGTAAAATGGGCCAAATTAACTAGATAATTATAAAAGTGAAATCACAGTTTGTGGATGTGAAATGAAATAATCTGAAATCTTAAAAGAAGGAACTACAACTACATCATGAGACATGGGGATAAAAAAATACTCAAACTGTCCATGATTTTAGGACTTTAATTTAGAGCTTTGAGTGTAATAAGTAGAAACGCGTCCAACCCATTAGAGGAAGAGGAATATTTAAGAATTATAACCACACGGGGGCAGCACATACTCTTATTCCTCATCAATGGGTTTTCCCAGATTTCACACAATTTATCAAAAGACGTTTTTTCCCCACCCAGTTTCATGAGGTGTGTAGTAATACCACACAGGAAGTTTGTATTTAAAAAAAAAAAAAAAAAAGATCTGTTGTTGCGGAGGTGATGTATTTGTTTTCACGTCATGTCTGCTGTTTTTCTAGCTGGCTGATTGCTATTCTGGCCCAGCTGAACCCACTGCTTGGGCCCACACTCAGCAATGACACCATATGGTACCTCTACCATCACTGGAATTAATTTTTAATCATATGCTCCTTGTATAACAGGTAAGCATGCAATCATAGCTTAGCTTTTTCAGGTAACACATAACCAGTTCGAATTGGTAAATTAACAGTAAGCTATTTTTTCCCCTGCAGATGCGTGTATATGGCCAAACATTCCTTTCATTTTCTCAAAAAAGGAAGACGGAATCCGTGCAGTGCCTGGGTGTGCTGTTAGGTGTGATGTATAGATTTGCTTGGTGGTCTTTTAATTGAAATAATGTACAACCCGAACAAATTTTTTTTTTTTATGTTTCTATACGTTGCCAAAACCCCATGTCCTTGTATGTGGAGTATATTTACTTTGTGGTTCTGTTAATGCGTTTGTGATCTTTTTGTATTTATGTAACTGGAAAGATGGAATAAAGATGTCTAGATGATGTAATTTGTTCCAGCAGAGCTTGTTTAATTATTCTTCATGTAGTAATAAGATATGTTTTAAAAGTTGTTTTTTTAAAGCAGTAAACAGATGTCCCTGTGCAGGACAACTTGATTTTTTCAAATGACAAACATTTCAAGACACATGGCATTTCCAAAGGTTTTGATAGAGACTGCAACCAAAACAAGTCTGTGAAAAACTGACTTTAGTGGTTACTTTAATTATTATTTTGTAAAAGTGTAGCGGTTCAAAAGGTTCACTATAAAAGTGATCATCAAATCAGTTTCTCCTAAAATATAACTGTAAAAAAAAATTAAAAGAATGTGAAATATTGTCATGGTATTGATATTATATTGTCTCATTGCCTGGCCCTGTATGAACTGTCTACAACCTTGTCCTTATTCGCAAGAGTCTTTCCCCAAACACAATTTTTATTTTCTGCACTACCAGACAGCAGGATTCTTGCTCATCCTTAAATGTCTTTAGGGATTCTAGGTCTGGATTGGGTACACTCGCACTCTTCTTTGTGCACATGGGTACTTGAGGGGCTGCTGCTGGACACCTGCTCTTTGGCTTGGCACACAGGGCAGCAGGCTGTAAGGCCTTTCTGTCTGCAAGATGTGCAGGATAAAACAAGCTGGCAGCAGAAATCCGTAGAGCAGAGCTGATACCTGTCCCACAGAGTCCCGCAGTACCTACAGTCTGTAGGAAATTGAGAGACAGGAGCAGATTATTTCCTGCAGTGGGTAACTGTAAACCTATACAGATAATAAAATGGCTGAGAGTATAGATCAACGGTGAGTGTCTTTGTTTGACTTGATATTTTGTGTAAGGAAGAGATGTTAGAAAATACCTGAGATGATGTCACTGTTGAAGGAGATTGAGTAACGCTCATCAAACACAAAAAGCTTGCCACGGTAGAAACCGTCAGGAAACTGCTCCAGATACTTATGAATGCCGCCCTTCAACTGGTAAACTTCCCTACATACATTCTGCACAAACACACCTCCCTTATTAACCATGAATAAAACACTCAAGTCTCATAAACTGTACTTATAAACTCTTGAATACTCGATCTTTTCATGTAAACTCACTTTCGAGCAGAGATATGCTGACCCTCGTTCACACCGTATTCCCCCAGTGCAGTACATCAGCACCTTCTTATTGCGGAACAGGTCCAGGTTCTTGTCTACATAGTCAGGGAAGTAGCTGAACTTTCGGATATCGGGTGCCAAGCAATTTTTAAACTGACCCTAAAGTGTAAAAAGAATAAATAAATAAATCCGTGCATAATAGACTATAGTAAATCCTAACATTTCTTATAAAACAGGCTTACTATTTTGCTCTCATAGAAGTTTCTACAGTCCAGCAGAATTGTATCATTGTTTGAGGAGCCATTTTTGAGGAGAGACTGCACCTCCTTGTGGAATTCTTGAGGGTCCAGATGTGTTCCTACGTGTGAAAGAATTCCACTCAACATCAGCTACAATATAAAGTTGTCCTTAGATTTCACTCACTTAAAATTTTCCATGTTTAGTCGTGAGTGTGTGTGTGTATATGGAAAACAGCAATAATCCCAATTAAAATGCATTCAATTCCAAAGTGGAATAATATAAAATGTGGAAAATAAAACTAGATTTTTCTCTACCTGCTAATTTGTAGGAGATTATATCTGGATCCACACCCATGGGGACGATTTCTTTATACACTCCAACCTTAAGGTCATTAAAGCACTCAGCACCACCTTCACTGGTCTGAACATTAATATAAAATCTGTATTTTAAGTCATTTTCTAGAAGACTGCATTACATTGGAGACTAAATGTCATTTTTGCTAGTTTACCTTAAAGTCTTCCACTTGCATTACTTGGAATATGGGATGTGCCAGCATTGCCTTAATGTAAAGGCTCGTGGCTGTTTTTGTTCCTCCAACTGTTCCATTGATGCCCTCTGTGGCCACGCGTACCTGCATGAGAACAAAATGTCATGCAGTGAAAGAAATACCACAGCAATACCTTAAAAAAAGAGAAAAGCACACTGTTTACCTTGCCGGTGAGGCGAAGCTTTGAACACAGATTAGTCTGCCAGTCACAAATGAGCCTGGGCTCTTTTATCTGACAATAGCAGTAATACAAGATGACTTCACCTGGACCTCTGCAAGCGATTACACAGACACATCATTAGCATGTAGTCATGTACAGACAGTAACGATCAAGACCTGCTGAATAAAACCTACTCTCTAAGATCGTCCTCGGAAAAATGGCTTGTATCAGGCACCCAGAAGGTAGTATTATTTGACTGGTAGTCGTTCTCGTGGTTTTGTATGGAGCCATTAGTGTTGGCTTGCTTCAGCATCTGATCCAGGGCTGCACTGGTGAGCTCGTCAATCTCGTTCGCATGGACATTGGAAACGTGTTTGTGGATGGACGAAGGGTCTGAGAATGCCTCGCCACAACAGTGCCAAAGCGATGAGGTGTCTACTTCGGACTTCAGGATTCTCTTAGATTCCACAAATGTTGCGAAGGTCTGGAAATAAAACAACAGTACAATAAGGAGACAATTCTATACATTTTTACCAGAAGTACCTCAAGTCGATCAAAAGTTTATTCATCAATTGTACTATATATTCAAGACACATATTTGCTTGGCAAGCCTGGGGTTAAAGCTCAGGATAAAGAGGCCAAGGGTAACTTTCAACATAATGCTACCACCAGCAGCCTTCACTGTGTGGATTAAAATAGTGTCTGTTTTGGTGCCATCGGACCTAAAACCATAGGCTTACATTGTCTTCAACAAACTCAAAATGGATTTCATAGGTATTCAATAAAGAACAGGCTTGTGAGGTGCTACGGACTATTCCAGAACAGCTGAAGTTTCTATCTTAAAATAAAACCTGACTGTTGTTACTGAATCACCTAATGCCCTATTTTTTTCATGGATTTGAAAAAATAAAAAATAAAAAATCCAGTATTGTTCTAGAATGAAGAAAATAAATCCAAACTTTTGACTACTGTATGTATTGTAATAATATCAAATCGCCTACTCCCTGATGATTCCTGTCACTACTAGTCACTGACCTGATCTCTAGAAGGAGGGAGATCTAGATTGGCTTTATCATAATTTTTTTTTTACATTTTAATAATGGATTTAATGGTGCTTCATGGAATGCCTTTTCCCCCCATCCTTTTTTCCAGGCAAACAAACCTTTAAATTAAAATATTGTTTTCCCCTTCAAAATACTGTCTATAACTCTGTGAGGTCAAACACTTATGCAATCATGACTTATTTTAATTTATTTATTTGTGAATAATAAATACTACAAACAAGAGAGTTGAATAGTTGAAGACAAGCCGGTGCAAAGTGCAAGTATACAACATTAGACACAAAACATAACCACAATCAACCCAATGGAGACTAAGATGATTACCAACAGAACAAACAGAAGGCACATTCTGACATGCTGCCATCACTGACAGGTTTAATACATTAGACACTTCTTGTTTTCTGTTTCTTCTCTATGGCTTATCGTGTACAGGGTCGTACAGCAGTACACCGCTGATTACTCTTGCGCAAATAATATTTGTATACAAGATAAATCAACATACCTTCTTCTTTAAATAAGAGTAGCACTTGCGAGTTGTGGGAAACTCGGTTTGCTCTCGTTTGTCGTGTTTAATGTTCAGAGGATTAAGACACTCGACGTCCAAATGAATAAAAACACTTTCTCCCAAATCCTCCCCGTCCATCATATTGTCAGTGAACTGAACCCAGTGCGCTTACACGAGTTAAAACACATGTACAGGCTTATTCTTAGGAAGGCTAATTAACTCACTACAAAACACAACATTATCATATATATACTTTAGTCTTCTCTAAGCCCTGTGTATTCAATAAACCGTCTAAACAGGTAACCTATTCATTTAAAACTTCTCCATGCAGCTCGAGAAGAGCCCTTTCTAAGTAAAATAAAGACCAAACCCAAATATCCACACACACCCTACATCAGTGCACTACCTCTGGTGTAAAGCAACACCTTTTACACTTTAAATAGTGAACTAGATATTCCTTTGCTCTCCTATTTGAAAGTGATCCCAAAAGAAAGGCTAGTTTGTACTTCCGGTTTGGAGGCACTTTTACCTCGGAAGTGTTCTTCCCATGCCTGACCCCCTTTCATGGCTAGCTGCTTGTAGCCATCATTGAGGCGTCTCGCGCTCTGCAAACTTACACAGGTTAGTTGCTAAATTTAGAGAAGAGTGAAAAATAAAGCTCAAACGGAAGTTTTGTGTTAAATTTAAAAAGAGCTAAACTTCGCCGGGGAGATGTCCAGGAGAAGGCATAGCGACGAAAATGATGGTGAGTTCCCTCTCTCATGTTTTCTAACTAGCTTACTCTTGCGTGTTCCCCATCCGTATTCAAACACGACCCGCCTGCTTGGATTTCACTGGTTAAATCGTTCACGCGCTGCATACTGATTGGAGGAAGCGGCCGGATGCGGTCTGCCACTCAATGAACAGACCGCGGCTTTTGTTGGAAAACGGGTGGGCATAAAAAAAAACCCCAACGGTTGTACAATTCTGCCGTTGAACGAGTTGATGTCTGAATGGAAATTTGTTCAATAACAGAAAACCCTATGGATGAAGATGAATTGTATCGCTTTTTAAACTTTCCCCAGAGCAAAACATTTCCCTAAACATGTACGTTACTCATTTCATTAACAAACACCGCTAGCTTTGTTACACCATGCCTGTTCGTTTTAATGGAAGTGAGAGTTTAAAGGCTACAGTCGGTTAATAATAAGGTAATCAAAATGTCTCCCATTATTTTGACCAACACTTGTCTTTATTTACTGAATTTATAGGTGTTTACACAGACACACACACACACACTCCTTCCCTCTGTCTCGAAGTCGGAGTGGTCCAGATGTCTGGATTCCCAGCCACAACTGTATTTGGATTCGATAAGATGTCCCGTAGCTTCAGAATCACGAGTGGCTCTGTGTGTACAGGGTCGCAAGGGGCCTAGAGCCTATCCCAGGAGACCTAGGCATTAGGCGGGGTACACCCTGGATGGGGTGCCAATCTATGAATGAATAGATTATATTAAACTTTTGCAAACGTCATTGTGCAAACTACATGTTCAGAGACAATGAAATGCAGTTGATATCCTACAAGAAAGACATAAGAAACCTATTTACAATAAATAAGTTAAGAGATTATGGGTCTGTATATACAGGGGTGATTTAATTGATTTAATGTACAAAAGGTGCAGTAGTTTATAATAAGTCCATTGTGTATATATGGTATTTATATATGTTTATATGTTAAACACTCAGTCCTGTTACGACCTGTGACGATACAATCTGTAACCAACCCTATAGTGCTGTCGGATTTCATGATAAAACTCATAAGAGGACTTGGATGACCTTCTGGAGAGTTTATTGAGAGACCTCAGGTCATCACAAGTAGCTGCACAAATTGTTTGAAATTGTTATATTGTGCAACGCAACTTTTTGGCCTTTTTTTTGGCACTTTTACTCTGTACATGGAAAAATACAGAGTAAAAGTGGGGATTAAAGTGTAATATCAGGAGATTGGGGGGGGGGGGGGAAATGCACTGAGGAGAGAATTTATTATTTTTATCTAAAGAAGATATGTTTTGAGGCGTTTCGGTCGCTGTGTACATATACACACTACAGGTCAAAAGTTACGGTGCACCTTCAATAATGTATTTCCTACATTCTAGAACAAGACTCAAAACTATGAAATAACTTGTGTTATTAGGTTATTTATTAGCAACAACAAATAGGCGCATATCAACGTCCACTTGAAAAAGATTATTGCATATTTGGAAATACTATGAAATAACTTGTATGTTATTAGGTTATTTATTAACAGCAAATAGGCGCATCTCAATATCAACTGTTCAAAGAAGATTCAGCATCGCTTTATAATGTAGAAAGAAATCAGGATTGGAATTAGATGTGTCCAAACTTTCGACATACTGCATTCTCATTTTAAGAATACAGCGTTCTTATATTAATGCAAACTAAATTGTCTCATCCAATAGGTGGGCAGCCTCACAAAAGGAGGAGGACATCTGAGCCGATTGAAATTGAAGATCGACTGGAATCACTGATATGCAGAGTTGGAGAAAAAGTAATGTACCAGGGAAAAGTTAACATTAAAGTTCCTATACGCAGTGTGTGTTATATACACACATACACACACATTGTGTGTGTATAGTATGCATTACGGATTTTAACAGAGTTTATTATTATTTTTTTTTTAAATCAATTTATTCAGTGTGGACTGACATTGTAATTAATAGAGGCCACTGACTGCTCTTTCCTTTTTATCTCTTTTATTTTTCTCCAGAGCACTTCATCTTTGGAAAGTAATTTAGAAGGCCTTGCAGGTGTCCTGGAAGCAGATCTTCCTAATTACAAAAACAAAATCCTTCGCATCTTATGTGCTGTGTAAGTATTTGTTGTTGTAATCGAGGTTTCTGTTGCCAACATATAATTTAAGTGATGAGCATAAAATGCTTGTGAATAGCACATGTGAAATTGTGACCTGTCCTATTGAGTCAGGCAGTTTTGTGCCATGGTCAATGGTGTGCAGTAGGAGAAATGTGTAAAATTTTCAATTTTGGCTAAAATAGTTTGATAAATATTTTGTTCCTGATCCTCCCTTTTGTTTGTACTTTCTTATTATGTCACACAGTCATCATTGAAATATTATAGAAATAGGATTTTGATGCTTCTCAGCAACCGGACATGATTTATAGTAATAAACTTTTTTGGCAGTGCTCGTCTGTTACCAGAGAAGCTCACTGTCTACACGACTCTGGTGGGTCTGTTAAACGCAAGGAACTACAACTTTGGTGGGGAATTTGTTGAGGCCATGATCAGGCAACTGAAGGAGACTCTCAAGTCAAACCTTTACTCTGAAGCTGTTTACCTGGTAAGCAGTAGTTTATGTATGGAAGAGAAGGAAATTTTGTAAATTAATTTTATTCTTTTTTTTTTTTTTTTTTAAACATCTAATCTGCATTTCTGCCTCAATAGGTGCGCTTCCTAAGTGACCTGGTGAACTGCCATGTCATTGCAGCTCCTTCTATGCTTGCCATGTTTGAGAACTTTGTCAGTGTCACACAGGAGGAGGACATACCACAGGTAAATATTTTGAAGACCTCACTCAAGCCCATTGCTCAAACACGAGAAAACAGAAGTATAAGTTCATTGATACCGGTAATTGTAATGAGGTAATGTTTTACAGGTGCGTTCTGACTGGTACGTGTTTGCTGTTCTGTCCTGCATGCCGTGGGTTGGGAAAGAGCTCTATGAGAAAAAGGACGTGGAGATGGATCACCTCCTGAATCAGATTGATAACTATCTCAAGTACGTCATTAATCCTTTAAAAGATTTTGTTCTTGTTTTTGTTTTTTAAAGGTCTGTATTTTTTGCACTTTAAATTTATGAACATATTTTTATAAGAAGTTTAAAAAGTTAAGGGTTTAATGCATATTACCAAAGATTTATTTCTTTGCTCATGCTGTATATTATTTAAGAATGCTTTGAACATGATCGCAGTGCTGCTGGTACTGGATTGATCTTAAAACAGTATATTAAAATTATGTCACCGTTTTAGAAGTGGTAAATTATTGGGCTGTGTCAAGCAAAGAATACATTTAAGGAGATTTTTAGTCCTGGAACTGGGTTAAGAACCTTTCAACATAATATTAAAACCTGGAAGGATAGTGCTAAATTGTCAACCTGGTGAAAAATGTGGTCAGAAAAAAATTATGAATGGATATCACGTACACACTTGCATTACCATATACATGGTAAAATCATGTTCTCGATTCATGCATACATGTGATCTCATTTTTGATATAGATTTACTTGCATGTATTTTCCTGCATTCAAATCATGCTGCATTCATGTGTTCACTTATGGATTTGACAATGATCCTAGACTGCTACAGTGCTTTGGAAAAGTATTCATATCCCTTGAAACTTTGCACATTTTGTTACGTTACAACCACAAATGTAATTGTATCATATTATGACATTATGGTATAGACCAACACAAAGTGGAAGGAAAAATATAAAACGTTTTCAAAATTCAGTCAAACAACTCGTTTGCTTCGGTCACATCTCTTCCTCATTTACAGCGTTCTGCTTTCACGCATGTGACATGTAAGGAGGCAAACATGAACGGACGAGTCAGTTTACTTGGTGGAGTTTGAGTACTATGCCTCAGTCTTCATCCAAGAAACTTGAGCATAAATCTGAGTTTTGCATTCAGATTTTATTTTCAGTCACTCATTAGCAGGTGCTTAAATTGTATTTCTGCTTTCTCCCCAAGTAAGCCAACTTGGTGCAAGTTCAAGAACAAGAAAACAAACTGAAAAGCAGTTGAATGTACACACATACTGTTAATCAAAGAATGATGTTATTCACAAATCAAATTTTTTTTCAAAATCAGATTCAAATCAGATTTTGAAAAGAACTAAAATTCTGTTGCATTATTGTGAAGTTCGTAGAATGAAGATGTGGGATTGTGTTAATTAAGTAGATTTAAACTGCACACTTGTAAGTGCGTATTACAAAAAATGTACAGTGCCCTCTGTTGAGTTTTGAGATGAGCATTTTTTTTTTTATGATATAAGGGCATTTTCCATTTAAACTTGAAGGTAGCATATATTCTCTTCCTGTGGGTCAATTTGAAATGGAACAAAACCTATATATTACCTCAAGTTCTGCCAAAATAACTGCAAACTCTATTAAAATTTGTTCAGTAGTTTTTATGTGATCCATGCATGCACAGACACAAATTCCCAAAAACATTGTGATGTGTTCTATTACTCATCTTGCGGTCCCTTCAAATAATTTTTTCAGTGTACAGACACGCCAACTTTACAGTTTTATTATATGTATAGATTATCCAGTGTTTTCCGTTAAAACTATTTCTATTCCTGTACTTGTGCACATGCCATCAGTTTGTCATGGTTTCTTCCAACCTTTACCTGATGAGATAAAGAGTGCTCGGCACAGTCTCAACGCTCCCTAGGTACACACAACCCTATTCATACCTTGTTCTTTTTCCACTCACACCACTATGTTTTAGTGTAGCTTCTCTTCTCCAGAAGAAGCGCCTTATTGAGAGGCCCTTGCTCATTGTTTGTGTATTTTATATTGGGCCAAGGTCGACGTCTCCCTATCATGCAGATGCTGTCTCGCTTAAGATCATGGTGAGCACAGCACGCTGCTTCCCAAGGGCCTCCTAATCTTTCAATTTTTCCCATATGAGTTTAAGTTTTAATAGGAAACATTAGTTTATATGCTTATATTTGATACTTAAATACAGTGGGACCTTGGATTACGAGCATAATTAATTCTGTAATTGGATTCGTATTCCTAAATACTTGTAAACCAAATAGAATTTTCCCATAAGAATTAATAAATACTCAAATTATTCGTTCCACAGCCCAAAAAAAGAGCTGCATAAAAATAATTAATACAATATATAAAATGATAAAATAAAACAAATTAACCTGCATTTTACCTTTAAAAAAAGGTAAAAATAAATCCAGACAGATAAGTGTTTCCGTTTCCGTGTGTGGAATTAGCCCTTTCCCTCGAACCCCTCCACCCCCATAGTTTTTTTTAAAAAGTTTTTTTAAGTTCAAATACACACTACGGAAAAACTGTTTCAATGGGAAAACAAAGAAATCTCTCTAATGAGATGGGATGCGTGACCGCATACTAACGGTTGCTGTAAAGTAAAAAAAAAAAAATGAACCAGCACTTTCTTTGAAAAGAATCGCGACAGAGCAGAGTTTGTCGTGTGTCTGTCAAACGCGCCCACACACATAGGAGACACGCTGAAACAGAAGGAAATGTTGATTATACCAGCAAGAGATGAGCACTAAGACCCAGCAGGGGAGACAATTACCCACAATTCCACAGCGCAAGAGGGAGAAAAATCTTTGTGACGCTTAGTGTCAAAACGAGGTCATGCATGAGGCATGATATTCGGCACTCGTAAACCAATACTTGCTCGTTTTTCAAGTCAAAATGTATTAAATATTTGCTCGTCTTGCGGAACACTCGTAAACCACATTACTCGTAATTTGAGGTTCCACTCTAATGTGAATATATGTGAAAGTTTAAATACTATAAATAAATGAAGTATTGTACTGTAAACTATGTACTTGCAGACTGCCTAAAAAATTCTAATATTTTTATCAGCAGATGGTAAATGTCAATTTATTTTATTATATTATTAAATAATATTTATTTATTTACTTGAATGCAGTAAATGTTTTGGTTGAGAAAATGAGGATCATGTGAGAGAATTGTGATCTCATTTACCATAGAGAAAGATTTATTTCAGCAAGAATCGTACAGCCCTCTCTGACAATGTGATGAGGACTTAGAGGATTAGGATGAAACAGCAGTGTGACCACAAGACAACCACTTGTTGGTGAGACTAATTTTATTAAATATTGTAGGGTGCATAAATCTAGGCCTTCGGAGCGATTGGGAACTGCTCATGTGGTCTGAAAGTTTTAGATTGACCCATCGCTTTGGAATAGGGTCAGTCAGGGTAAGAATTGAAGCACAGTGGTAATGGCCACTGTACAAGCCTCTGGAGGCAGTGTTATTATCAGGGGTTGCTTCAGTTGGTCAGGTCTAGGCTCAGCAATGTTATGTGGCAATAAAATAAAGTCAGCTGACGACCTGAATGTATTGAATGACCAGGTTTTCACATCTATGGAGTTTTCTTCCCTGGTTGCACGGGCATATTCCAGGACTGGTACTAGAGTGATACTAAGAGCATGAAGAATTTTTTTTCACACATGAATTGGCCACTATTGTGTGCTATAATCAAAGTTAAATGTGATTGAGTGAAATATATATATATATATTTTTTAAGACAAGGAAATTAACTTGTACATCAGGTAAAAAATGTTTTTGTGTATTATTTTTAGGAGGCGACAGAAAACCCATGTGGCCATGCTGCAGGTGTGGACAGCAGAAAAGCCCCACCCACAGGAAGAGGTGAAACTCCTTCTCCATTATCCTAGCACGGACTGGCCTTCAGTTAGCACTGCCTGATGAGATGTTCATCTATGAACACTAAGTGCTGTGGCTACTGTTTTGCCTTAAGGTTTATTAGAGCAAGGAAAAAAATACACAGGGAGTCGTAAGCGTGTGGGAAATCTTTTAGTAATGTCAGGTTTATAATTTACAACTACTTTCTTCTGCACAGCGTGCAGGGTACCTTTTCATATGCAACTACCAAATGTACTGATGTTGCTTAACTTATTTCTAATATCTCTTTCCCTTTCCTGTCCTCTTGTAGTACCTGGACTGTCTGTGGGCTCAGGTGCAGAAGCTGAAAAAGGATCGCTGGCAGGAGCGTCACATCCTGAGGCCGTATATCGCCTTTGACAGTGTGCTGTGTGAGGCTCTGCAGCACAACTTGCCCCCTTTCACTCCTCCAGCTCACTCTGATGATGCGGTTTACCCCATGCCCCGCGTCGTCTTCCGCATGTTTGACTACACTGATGCTCCTGAGGTACAGGTGTCATCTTTCTAACGTTAGAGATGTCAGCGGTGTTTGCACGCTTCTTGTGTGAAAGGTCCTTTCATCTTTTTCCACTTACTCATGTACAAAAAAAAAAAAAGAACAGAAGCTTTAAATATTTTCTGTCGTTTAAATCTTGTTTGAAGCACTCAGTCAGTTCATGTCATATTTATTTGGGTTTAAGCCTTGTTTTCGCTTTGATGGGTATTCATATTTTTGCTTTCTGTATTTGGGTGGGATGAGCTCACAGTAAAGCTGAATCTTTAATAACTGCTCACACTAGACCTGCTCATATAAGGGTTAGTAATAAGTTATTACTGCAAGTTGTAAAATAAATTTTGGCATCCTAAAATTGTAACCATGTTTTGTTGATGTCATTACGGTCATTTTAAGCCCAAGCAGCTGCATTATCATCCCTTTACCTCTGTAAGTGTATTGTGTGCTTGATGGTGTGTTTTGCTTTCAGGGCCCCGTCATGCCTGGCAGTCATTCTGTGGAGAGGTTTGTGATTGAAGAGAACCTACACTGCATCATCAAATCTCATTGGAAAGAAAGGAAGACCTGGTAAGTCCCAAATAGCCCTGATTGTGCCTTAAAGCAGTGATGTTGACTTGTTACATGGTGTTGTTTGTCTATTTTGTCACAAACTATTATTATTATTTTATTTATTAAACTGCTGTATTGTTGCTCTTTCAGTGCTGCACAGTTGCTGAGCTATCCTGGAAAAAGCAAGATTCCTCTTAATTATCATATCGTTGAGGTAAACTACAGTATAAACGCTCCCTTTTATACCGATAAAAATTTTGATGTGTAATCATGCGTAACATATATATTCTAATCAAGCTCCATAGTGTTAAGGACACACCCTATTTAATTCTCTGTTCTAGTCATGGTTAGTATTAGTATACTGTATGACAGTAATTTTGTGATGGATTGCACTGTTAAAATACTGTATTGTCTTTCTCTAGGTGATCTTTGGTGAGCTCTTCCAGCTACCTGCTCCTCCACACATTGATGTCATGTACACTGCATTACTGATTGAGCTTTGCAAACTGCAGCCTGGATCGTTACCTCAAGTTGTATCCTTTCTTAATGCTAGAATGCCTTCGTATCTTGTAGTTCAAGAATAGCTCCCCTTGATTGTTTAGTACATGCATTTGCATGGTGCTGTTACATGCAGGTCAAGAGATTTGGACAGATTGGTGGTCTCGTAGAGGCATATTTGAGTCCTAGAAACTTACTCCTGGAGGTATTAAATTGGAGATGGATTACTTTTAGGAAAAACAATGCTAAAAGTATTTGCCCCATGATTTATTTATTTGTTGCATATTTGTCACACTTAATTGATTCTGATCATCAAACAAATGTTAATATTCCATAAAGACAGACCAACTGAATACAAAATGCATTTTTTTTAATGATTTCATTTATTAATCTGAAAAAGCTATCCAAACATGCCTGACCCTTTGTGGAAAAAGTGATTGCTCCAAAATCCAATTGTTGGCTGTGCCACCCATTTCCCATGTTGCAAAAACTCATATTTTGTATATCATGGTCTCTTTGAATATAGAATTGTAACTTAACGTAAACCTGCTCTCAGCTTGCACAAGCCACAGAGATGATGTACATGAGACTGGACACAATGAACACCACATGCATAGACAGGTGAGTGTAGTGGCTAATGCTTTTCATTAGGCTAAAACGCAGGTACATTATTTACACTTTAAATACATATAACAACAAAATATACGTGTTGCGTTTCTCAGTGCACACGAGGTTTTAGATTATTCATTTTCAAAAATTGAGATTGTGGTCAGTTCCACTTAATATCCTTGTTACAGAACTTTAACCATTTTAAGTTTTTTTTTTGTTGTTATTTATTAGTTTTAATTCTTATTTTGTTTCAGATTCATCAACTGGTTCTCTCATCATCTGAGCAATTTTCAGTTCAGATGGAGCTGGGATGACTGGTGAGATCTGTTTTACATCTTCAGATATTAGACATCTAGCTTTATGGTCTATGTCCAGTAGTATTCTCTGGTTCAAACTCATGGCACTGACACTGGGAGTAAAAGCTCACTGTTGAACACTAAATAACAGATTTGCTGGTGGAATGTGGTTAAAGTAAAATGGGTGGTTGTTGATTTTAATTAGAGTATTTTTAATTTTTTAATTATAAAGTATCTAGCCCATGTAGTATTGTTGCTTCAAATTTTTAAATGCATCACTGTCAGGTACAGCATTTTTAAATGAGACCATTTAATATGTTGGCTACTGATTTATTGAATTTAACTGATAACTATTACATTGGCATGCAAACTGGTATGTACAGTATAAATGCCACCAAGGTACTGGTTATAGGCAGGCCCATACATTTTGGAACGTTGTTTATTCGTTGATTGCCATTTGGCCTCTACACCACATCATAGAATTTAAAATGAATCTTGTAGTACATGTATATACTTATGTTTTTATATATGCACGTTTGTGTATACATAGCACTATACTGCACCCTGCTTATTTTTTTCTTTTCTTAAGTCATTTTTTAAAATTCTTGTTGTTGCCCCTGCCATGTATGTCACTTTAGGTGTTATTCTAAAATGCTTTAGAATGCTTTTTTGGTGCATGTTTTCTATCTGTTTTATATTGATCCTTTTTTTTTTTTTTTTTAATGTAAAATCATTAAAAAAATATATATTTTTTAGTAAGTTTTCTTTTATCTCCTAGGTCTGACTGTTTAACAGTGGACCTTGATAAACCCAAACCCAAATTTGTCAAAGAGGTGCTGGAAAAATGCATGAGGTGGGTTTTGTTTTTGTGCTTCCCCCATATTGAAAAAAAGTAGCTGCTATTTCTTAAACTCTGTTCTTATGTGTAACTTTGGTTTTTATTCCTGAACTACAGGCTGTCGTATCACCAGCGGATCGTGGACATTGTGCCTCCTAGTTTCTCCGCTTTAATCCCAGCTGAACCTCTGTTTAAATATAAATACGAGGATGAAAGCAGCAGTAAGTAACCCTGTCTAAAATGGTTGAACTTTGAAATGGACAGCTTTTTCACAAAGAGCTGTTAACTTTCTCTTAGCATATTTGTAGTGTCCATTTATGTGAAACTTGGTGTAACTATGTCCTGCTGCATTTTCTTTCCACTGTAGGTACGTTGCCTGGATATGTTGTGGCAACTACTATAGGAAATGCCATCAAGAACCGTGCCTCAAATGAGGAGATCCTCACTGTCCTGAAAGAGGTGCCCAATCCTAACCAAGATGAAGATGATGGTATACTGTCTCCTTCATTAATATTTTAGTTATCCAATAGCTGGAAGGCATAGGCTTATAGCTTTTTTTTTTTGTTTTGTTTATAGCTTAGTACCTCTTACACCACTTACCTATTTATAGACCTCAGTTGTCAGTGTGAAGGTTTTAAATTAAGTAAAAATGTAAAAGATTTCTAGATGTTCCCTAAACAGTTTTATTTTTCTCTTCAGATGAAGGTGATGGTTTCAACCCACTGAAAATAGACGTGTTTCTGCAGACACTGCTTCATCTGGCTGCAAAATCCTTCAGTCACTCATTCAGTGCTCTTGCGAAGTGAGTGTTGTCAAACAGTCTAGCCTTGTGGTGCCCTCCTGGTATTCTCTCACTTTGTATTGTAAATGGCAGCGATAAAAGGTTTCGTATTTTGCTATTTCTTTAAACATGTTAACCAAGGTCTCCACAACACAAGTGTGTGTTAATGTTCCAGCTGAAATAACACTCAAATTTTATACATGTATATAGCTTGCAATTAGATCCCTCTCGCACATATCCTCATAAGAAATAATGGAAACTCTAACAATTCGTTCCACAACCCAAAAATATTCATGTGAAAATAATTAATACAAAATATACAGTAAAAATAAAACAAATTAACCTGCACTTTACCTTTTAAAAGAATTTGGCCGAAGTAAGACTGGAGAGGAGGAGGGATAAGGGGGCTACTGTACAGGACGACTTTCGCACACAAATATACACAGGCCTGCACACACGGACGCTGACTCTATGAATAACACATGCGCACTGACACTTGAGCATGGGAGACTATTACCCATAATCCTGCAGCTAGAGAGGGAGAACCATTGGCTCAGTTGTGATCATGTGACGCTTGGCAGACAAAGCGTGTACGTACTACTCGTATGTCAAGACCTACAGTATATGGATAAACTGGATATATATGGATAAGTGTCTTAAGTAAATTTTGCGTCAGGTATAGTGTAAGAATTTATTCATGACAGCATATAGTTAATACTGTAAAAGCATGATGGATTATAATCTCGTACTCTTGCCTATACTGTACTGTATGTAAGACTTACTCTGATAAAAGAAGTGATTTGAATCTGCCCAGAATTTTCAGTTCTGAACAGTGCAGATTGCATGTTGTTTTAGTATTAATATAGTATTATATACTAATGTCTAGTACAATATTTTAATACATGGTATAGTATAGTATTGGAGTTATACAAAAGCTTTTTTTCTGGAGTCATTCAGGTTTTTTATTATTATTATGGTAAGAATGATCTACAGTAACAGGAATTAATTTACATAACATGCAATACAGGTCATTTCTTTTATGCGCTGCTTTTTCTGCCGCTGACGAAAGTCTTGTATTATTTGTAAAGCAGTTTTTAACTGCTTTTAGTGTGGTCAAGTTTAACCATTACCGCAATGACTGATTTTGCTGACCCCAGACTGACCTGTCCACTCCAGTCCAATTTCACAGAAAAGCCAATGTAGCTGAATTCGCTGAGAAAGTCAATACTGGCCACTATAGAAAGGCAACACAGTCTGCCACGCCTGGGGCTTGGCACTTAAAGAACCCAAGGCTGCCAACCGAGCCTCTAAACTACCCAGAACCCAATTCATGGTAATATAATCCATGTAATTAGCCAGGCGAAAATAGGTTAAATCCATGGAGTCCCCACCCTGCAACCCATAGCACCAAAAGAACCCTCAGCCAACGTCCTGGTGACCTGCATCACAATACAACCCAACCCAAATACAACCTTGTGGAGTCATGTCCTGACGGACCAGAGCTGCCCAGAAAGCAAAAGGGGATCCTACACAATACTGAGCTTAATGCTTTGCATAATATATTATATATGGCTGTTCAGTGCACATTCAGATAAAGTGCACCATAAACCCGAGTGTGAAGTCATGTACATAAAGCCTTGTTCTAAAATACTAGCTAAAACTCCTAACAGTCTCTGATATTGAACTGTTGCGATTTTATGATTTTTTAAAATGCTCTTATATTGTGATGGCTTCAGTGCCGATGAGATTTAATTCCATATGAAACCTATTTAATAAGTTTTTTTTCTTCTCCCCTGTTGGCGTTAGTTGAAAGCTTTGGCCTGTGGTTGAACGGAATACAGCTTTGACACTTGTCTCACTAAGATGGAACATTTCTGTTTTTAGCCATATGGCTTTTATTTGAGTCTTTTTACCGCCTTACTTTCCTTATTGTATATTTGTTTTGCTCAGGTTCCATGAAGTGCTCAAGACTTTAACAGAAAGTGATGAAGGGAAACTGCACATTCTTCGAGTGGTGTATGAGGCATGGAGGAATCACCCAGAGGTAAACATGCTAAATATGCATGTGGACATAAAGACTGATGCATAACTGCTAATAAGTTCAGAGATTTGATCAGAAAACTTGCTTTAGTATTAGCACTGTTTCTGTGTATCTTGTAAAACAAATTGGATAACTTAGATTGAAAGTTCCTAAACTTTCAAGATTAATTACTTGCAAGCTGTGCTTTCAGACATTAAACTTAACAATGGCCGATGTGTCTGTCTGCCTTCAGATGATCTCTGTACTGGTGGATAAGATGATACGTACTCAGATAGTCGACTGTGCTGCTGTGGCCAATTGGATCTTTTCTCCTGACATGGCTCATGATTTCACCAGGTGCGTTTCCATATCCTGTCAATACTTTTTTTTTTCCTTCGTCTCTTTATATCCTTATGTTGCTGTTTGTATCGGTTGATTCAGGCTTTATGTGTGGGAGATTCTTCACTCCACCATCAGGAAAATGAACAAGCACGTCCAGAAGATACAGAAAGAGCTGGAGGAGGCCAAGGATAAACTGGAAAAACAGCAACACAAGAAGGTATAGGGAAATTCATGTTAGGCTTCCTTTTGATCTCTGTTTTACGGGTTTTGGTTGGTTTTGTCTGGATCACAAATGGACAGCTGATACTGCAGAGCAGATCCTTTTAGAGAGCAGATCCAGAGGCTGTTTTTACCGGACACTTTGGTGTCCACTTGCGATCATGCTCTTTTTGACAAAATGGCATCCTTCTGATTGCATTTCTGCCGCTTGCGTTGGTTGAAATATTGTTCTTGCACTGTCAGCGCTTAAATGTGTAGCATTTTAAGCATTATTTGCTCATCTATTTACACTCCATGTGCTTTTAAGAACCATGCAAGCTGAAATTAAAGAGGAAAGAAAAAACTGATGTAAACCATGAGTCACAAACAGAAATAGTCCTTGCTTGGGATTAAAAAATAAATAAATAAAAAAAATCTGTACCAAAGAAGCTGTTCACAGCACAGTACCATCGCACCATTGGAAAGATTTTATCTTTTCTATGGATGATTAAACCTCATGTATCCTCTATTACATTTGTATGAATTCAGTGTCTCACTGGTCTGAAATATTCTTGCGGTGGTATCCAGTGGAAGAAAAAAAAAACCTGCCAGCACAAAAGTAGTCTACTGCACACAATAAACAACAAATGCATATGAACTTTAACACAATATATAGATTTTTATTGGTAGTTCTAGTAACTTCACATTTCAGAAATCAATTTGAAGTCAAGTTAACTAGGGTTTTATCATTTTAACCATATTGAAACAACGTTTGTCCAGAACCAAAGTGCTATATACAACATAAATTAACAATTACAACTTCATACACAAGGCATCTCTTGAGTGTACACCCAATGGCATAAAACCCAAAAACCCGAAATATCCAGGAAGCAGCATTTCTCTGAGAGGAAATGCTATGTTGATGAGAGGTCAGAGGAGGTGAGAAAGATTGTCTGATCTAGCTAATCCTCTGCAGTAACTCGTATAACCATTCTGATGTGAAGAACGTTGCATGCATGTCGAACATTGAGATTAATGTTAACATAAACTGAAGCCCTTGACCTTTTTAATTGCATTAATAAGCTGGAGTTCCTATTAAAGTGAACTTACACAAAGCTGTGGCTTCCCAAGGGGGGAGATCTTTCTCCAGTAGCAGATAACCCAAGATGCCTGGTAGTACCAGTTCTGAAGGACACCTGAACGGTGCATATATTGTATGTTTGTGTCAAGTTCAGTGCTAAAAGCTGCATTGCTTGTCTAGCACTAAAAGGGCTCACATGCTGTGAATAATGATGTGGGAATGAATGTGGTGAGCATGCAGAGTTACAGCAAGTTGAACTTCTTTTTTTTTTTTTAAAGCAGAAAGACAGTGGTGATGAAGAGGACATGGAGAAGAACAGTGAGGATGAAGATGGTCAGCTGGAAGAGCAAATCGAAAGGCTGCAGGAGAAAGTGGAATCCGCACAGAGCGAACAGAAAAACCTGTTCCTCGTCATCTTCCAGGTGAGATCTGGACCAAGCTTAAGCAGGTTTACTAACAGTGATGTATCCCAGTGGTGTTGTACTCTACTATGAGCACGCATGTGATGCCTTTTGTTCAGTCAGCTTGCTTGGTTGAAACTTTTGTATAAATTAAAATATTAAATTCCATATAAAGAGCATTCCTATGTTTCCAGGCATTTGGGCCACCCTGTACAGACTGAGCAAATTTAAAAGGTTGTTTGCTTTGTTACTACATTCTTATCTTTCTTCCATTTCAGCGTTTCATCATGATGCTGACAGAGCACTTGGTGCGCTGTGAGACAGGCAGCATGGAAATCAACACCTGCTGGTACAAGAACTGCGTTGAGCGGCTGCAACAAATCTTCCTCATGGTACTTTTCATTTCACATATGGCTTGTGTTTACAAAAGCACAAAGTAGAGGTGGTACATCATAAATTATGTACTTAGCAGTTTAGAGATCACGAACCTGCATTTGTAAGCGCTACTTCTGGCAGCTGATTAGTACAAGCAAGACATGATGTCTGATGGATTAAAAGCTTTTACCAAGGCCTCCAAGGGCACTAGTTTTTTTTTTTTCTTTTCTTTTTTTTCCCCCCCTTCTTCTAATACAGAGTTGTCCAAGTAGGGAGATGTACAAAATGGCCTAGACAATTTTTTAAATGTTCTCTGTCTAATGATTTCTATGTGTCTGTGATTGCAGCATCATGTGATCATCCAGCAGTACATGGGCACACTTGAGAACCTGCTGTTCACGGCTGAGCTGGATCACCACATCCTGGCAGTGTACCAGCAGTTCTGCGCCCTGCAGCTTTGATCGTGCCACTGAACCCATGGCCCCACCCGTGGTTCAAATCTTTCAGTCTTGGCTTGTATGTTGTGTGGCTTATTAGCTACGTCCAACAAGTAAACAGCTTTTAAAATGGAAATAATTTTGTTCATTCTCAAGTAGTGATATTGGCTCTAATTATTTGTGTAGCCTTTTTTTTTTTTTTTTCTTTAAGTGTGGTTTTTTTCCCCCACCTCCATTTTGAGTACACCGGAATCATAGTTCTGTATTAACTAGGAACAACTTTTAAAACAAGAGGTTTAAGTTGGCAGAAGAAGGTTTTTAGTTTCATTCTGGCCTGACTTGGCAAAAAACTGTCTGCAGTTTTATATATTTAATGTCATTTTGATCTGGAAGTGATTAAAATGAGTTGCGAGTCTGTGCCTGTATTGTCTGTGCTTCTGTCACCATAATGGACTATTTTTGAACTGTAAAGAAATACATGGAATCTTGCCTTTTTAAAAACTAAATAGTGTCTCTCTTCTTTAATTGATTCAAAGCTTTTAGGCTGGTATTGAACATAATGTGACATACTTTTTCACAGCTCTCAAGGTGAGGAGTGTCTGGGGGGGGGTCTGTCAAGCATAGCCATGTAATTTGTTACAACCTGACATTTATAAAAGATTTTATAGTTATTAGTCTGTTTTAACAGACTAATGATTCAAACAATTAGCCTATGCAGTTGGTATCAGACATGCTCTGTTAGGGGCAAGTTAAAATCGTTTCGAAAGTATAGTAGAATAGATAGCTCTGTGTCTAGTAAATGAACTCTCATGCTACGGTCACATTCAATGTTCATGGAATTAATCTTACAGTAAAATGGTTCTCCCATCCCCTGGTGTAGATAAGCTTAATATGTTTTAGCACCTTAATTTTAACATGTTCCACTGAAATTATATTACTTGGAGGTTTGGTGTGATGTATGTATATCTGTAATGTGTATAGATAGATCGAAAGATAGATCAGTCTGTGTGTAACGAATCTATTTCGAGTGTTCATTTGTTTTAATTCTTTTTGATTATGGCTTACAGCTAATGAAAAATTATATACATTACTTAGAATATATAATTAACACAATTGTTGGATTACTGAAAAGTATGTACATGTATAGCACTCAGTACTTGGTCCGGCCTCACTTTGCATGAATTACTGCAGAAATTTTTCAATTCAGAAGTTACTGCTCCTCACAATTTTATCTTGGCCAAGTTTGCTGGCCAATCAAGCACAGGGATATCATGGTCCTTAAACCAGCATCAACATCTCCATAAAGCTGGTCAGCAGAGGGAAGCATGAAGTGCTATAAAAAAAGAGGACTTGGCCCACTGTGCAACTGTCCAGTCCTTTTTGTCCTTATCCAGAGTAAGACATCTCTGACATTCTCTTGTTCAAGAGTGGTTTGATGCAAGGAAAGCGACAGTAGTAGCCCATGTCCTGGATAGGTCTCTCTTGATGCACTGATTTCCAGCTGCTATCCACTCCTATTAAATCTCCCCCAAATTCTTGAAAAGGCTTAATTTCACAATCCCCTCAAGGCTGTGATTATCTCTGTTGCTTGTGCACTGTTTTCTGTGCTGGGTGACCTAGTCATTGGCGGAGAAACCCTCGTTGGCGTGTCTCCACATTTCTTGTAGTTTTGCACACATCTCAGTAGGGATTTTAGGCCACTATTCTTTATAGCTCTTCTCTAAATCCTAAAGGCTTCTTGCCTGTCGCTTGGCAACTCGAAGTTTCAGCTATCTCGATAAATTTCCTATAAGATTAAGTTCTAGAGACTGACTAGGCCACTCCATGACCTGAATATGCTTCTTTGAGCCACTACTTTGTTGCCTTGCTGGTATGTGTTGAGTCATTGCCATGCTGGAAGACCCATCCATGACCCATCTTCAGGAGTTTCCAAAAGTCTATGATGCATTGCCATGTGCATTGGCCCCTCAATGTGAAAAAGTAAACCTGTACCTTTAACAGAGAAACAGCCCCAAAGCATGATGTTTCCACCTCTGGGCGTGACTGTAGGAATGGTGTCAATCATGGCTAGTCAAGTTGATGCCAACAAGCTCGATTCTTGTCTCATCTGATCACCACTTTCTCCCAGGCCTTTTCTGTTTTCACTGGCAAATTTCTACACTCGCCTGTGCATGCGCCTTCTTGAGGAGAGCGATCTTGCAGCGCTGAAGGATTTCAATCCATGGTGGCTTAATGTGTCACCAATGGTTTATTTGGTGACTGTGGTCCCCAACTGCCTAGAAATTATTCACAAGGTAAAACCGTCTGTGGGAGCCAGAATTATTTTTGGTTGATGGGGAATCAAATACTAATTTTACTCACTGAAAAGCAGCTCAGTTTATATAATATAGATATTTTTTACAGAATTTTAAATTAATATTCTGTATCTATAAACCTATGATAAAAAATTACAGACCATTCATTTCTTTGTAGAAAATTATAGACCCTCAAAAGTTGGCAAACTTAGAGTTTACTTACTAGAGTACTTGTTGACGGTCAAAGAGTTTGTAGAAATACTGATAAGGTTAAAGCTAAAAATTAGCTGATCAGCTTTAATGCAATCAGTGATATTATTTCAGGTTGAAGCCCACGTACATGTCTGCCTGCAACAAAGATGAACCACTTAATTTTTTAAAACCGTAATTTCACTAAATTTAGTTTGGTAGCTTGTAATGTAAAAAAAAAAAAAAAAGCATGGTAGCTTGTAATGTTAAATAGTGGATCGTTAGTCTAAAATGACGAGCTTTTATTTTGAAAGCTAAAACGAGTGGCAGGAAAACAGGAAGTTTTAAGTAGTATTGGCATTAATAGTAAAAACTGCATTCATTTGGATATTTCCTCTTATTTATATAAAGGAAAGTAAGGTTTTGTCTGTAAATTGGTAAGAACTTGCTCTTTCAATTATATGTTTTAGTTTAGTCGAAGTGAAGTTATGAGTTCTTATGTGCCTTAATACAAAGCGTAAGGCTTGACGGCGTACTGCGCATGCGTCACAATGTGCCCGCGTCTTAAATCGACCACTGGACAGAATTTATACATTTGACAGCGTATATTTGTGTGCGCGTCTTATATCGAGGGTTGGACAGAATTTATTGAACCTTTTGTACTACTATGGTTAGATATCTGTCTGAAGATTAACCTGCACCATAGGTGAAATCAAAATGTTGAGTAAAAGAGATGTTATGAACAGTTATGTTCCGGATTTACTAAACTACTTTAAAAGAAGCTAGCAGTTAGCTACTTGACCAATGTAAACAAATCCCTCACCAATAGATATTAATTAGGAAATCCGAATTGTATATTTTTACTGTGTTAATGGTTAGTTAATGTTTTCAACGCTGAAATAACAGCACTAAAGTGGTAGAAGTCCATTTTAAATACTTCATTATAGAATTTTATTTCTTAGTAAGGTAGACAAAGAGTCTAACAGAGATGCATGTACCTGAACATCACCATGAAATAATACCACTCATTACATTAAAGCTGACCAGCCTATTTTTATCTTTAACATTTTAACTATTTCTACAAACTTTTCCCGTAGTAACACTAGGCTAATATTAAGTCATCCTTCAGAAAGCAATAACAAGTGTTACATAAATATGGGGTGTACTGTTCACTGTGTTTTCAATTAAGTTTTATTTCTATAGAGCTTTTTACAATGGTCATTGGTCAAAGCAGCTTCACAGAAATGAAAAGAAAATTTAAGGAATTGTATATGTGTGAGAAAATTGTGTCTAGATAATGAGGTTGTCCCTGATGAGCAAGCCAAGGGTGGTGGCGACAGTGGCAAGGAAAAACTCCCTGAGATGGCAATAGGAAGAAACCTTGAGAGGAACCAGACTCAGTCAGGGAACCCATCCTCATTTTGGTGATAACGGATAACAGAAATTGTATAACATCATGTGTGTTATGCAGCTGAAAATTCAGTATTTAAAGTTAAAGTTATTTAAGTTATTTAAATTAACATGTAGTCCAGTTCAGCACAGGGATGAGTCAGCAGGTGCAGAGGGCAGATGGGGTCTGGATCACTGGGAGCTCAGGAGCGGCATGTGTAGATCCAAACCATCATGAAGCAGAATCCAGCTGGAGCAGGTCCTTCTCTGGATACCTCAGGGTCCTCGCCGGATTGGCCTCTGTCTACTGAAGATGCCTTGGGATGGGTAGAAAAATAAAGAGCAGGTGGAAAGAATTGGTGTAGTTGCCATTCAGGATAGATGTACTGTAGTATGTACATTTAATGAAATTAATTATGCGTATGCCAGATTAAAGAGATGTGTCTTGGGTCTACTTTTAAACTGGGAAACTGTCTGAGCCCTGTACACTGTCAGAAGTTTTGGAGCAAAATATGAAAATGCCCTACCCCCTTTTGTAGGTTTTGATATTCTGGGAACTACCAGAAGTCTGGATTTTTTTTTTTTTATCTTAAGGAGCGTGGTGAATTGTAACGTATCAGAAGACTGACTAGATGTGAGGGAGCTAAACCATTTAGAGCCTTGTAAGTAAGTAATGCTATTTTGTAATTAATTCTAAACTGAACAGGTAGCCAGTGCAAGGATGATAATATTGGGGTTGTATGATCATATTTTCTTGATTTGGTGAGGACCCTGGCGTCTACATTTTGTACTAACTTGTTTATTGAGGATGCAGGACAACCACCCAGTAATGCATTATAATAGTATGGAGGTCATGAATGCATGAACTATCTTTTCTGCATCAGATACAGATAAAATGTTCCTAAGCTTGGCAATATTTCTAAGGTGGAAAAAGGCTGTTTTGGTGATATTGGAAATATGATTTTCAAAGGATAAATTACTGTCTAATATTACACCCAGGTCTTTCACTGTTGAGCACAGTACATCCTTCTGAACACAAGCTGAATTGTGAAAGCTGTTGTGTACTGGTTTTTGGGCCAATAAGTAATATCTCTGTCTTCTCTGAATTTAGTTAAAGAAAATTATCGGTCATCCAATCTTTTATATCTTGAACACACTCAGTTAGTCTAGACAACTTGGGTATTTCGTCTGGTTTTATGGAGATGTATAACTGGGTATCATCAGCGTAACAATGGAAACTAATCCCATGTATTCTAATTATGTTAGCTAAGGAAAGTATGTATATTGAGAAAAGCAGAGGTCCTAAAACTGACCCTTGTGGCACCCCATATTTCACTGCCATTACACCAGACAGTTCTCCATTTAGATCTACAAAATGGTATCGATCAGACAGGTAGAATCTAAACCATTTTAACACCTGTCCCTGAATACATATGTGATTTTGGAAGCGATATATGAGAATATCATGATCTATAGTGTCGAATGCAGCCTGTATTGAGATGCAGCCTTTCGTCCGAAGCTAAAAATATGTCAGCTAGTGCAGTTTCTGTACTATGATGGGGCCTGAAACCTGACTGAATTTATTCAAGGATATTGTTTTCGTGCAAGAATATGCATATTTGAGCTGATAATATCTTTTCTAATATCTTTGATATAAACGGAAGGTTTGAAATCGGTCTGTAATTTGTTATATCATTTGGGTCTAAATTAGATTTTTTTAAGAGGCTTAGTAACTGCCAACTTGAAAGGTTTAGGGACGTGACCTAGATATAATGAAGAGTTAATAATGTTTAGAAGCGGCGCTCCAGCTATATGTACTGTATCACTTCTTTTAAAAATCTGGTTGGGATTGGATCCAACAAACATGTTGTTGATTTAGCTGAGGTGATAAATTTATACAGCTCTTCCGGTCATATACCTATAAAGCACTGAAAATCTAATTGTGAAGTTTTAGACTGGACTGGATCATGAGATGCTGTTAGAGGTTGGACTTCCATTATTTTCTTCCTGATACTATTGATTTTTTCATTGAAGAAGTTCATGAAGTCTTCACTTCTAAACTGTGATGGAATACTCTCTGCAGGCATCTTGGGTATTGTTAGGTGAGGCAATGTACTAAATAAGAACCTGGGATTGTTTTGGTTTCTTGCTATCAGTTGGCTCAGATGCTCGGCCCTAGCCGCTTTTAGAGCCTGTCTATAGCGTTTTACATGTTTTAATTCAAAATGTTCAAGATCTGATCATTTTCATTCATACATATTTTCTCACACAATTTAAACTAATTTCTCTAGTTGTCATTTGATTCTGTAAAGCTGCTTTGCAATAATGACCAAGAGGGATTTTAGTCTACATAGTGTGTGTGTGCATGTGTGCATGCATGTGAGAGACAGGGACTGCTTTGCTTTGTGTAATACCCAGCCACTGAGATGCAGGAAGTCCTTCAGTGCTCAAAGAAATGGGTGAGTTGCAGCTCAAATGAATTTTAGATCATTATGGTTACGAAGTGTAAAACAAATACAATTGTTCATCATTAATACTAAAGATTAATGTCTTGTTTTAATTAATAACAATAGGTTTCTCTTTCAATTCTATTTAAAATGACAGTAAACAAGACCAAAACGTAATTTCTGTTATTTATTTAATATTTGTTATAACAAAATATTTTGGTAAAAATAATCATTCAAATGGTTGTTTGGAAGACACAGAACACTCACTCACTCATCATCTATACCGCTTAATCCTGTATTCAGGGTCACGGGGGCCTGGAGCCTATCCCAGGAGACTTGGGGCACATGGCAGGGTAAAACTTGGACAGGGTGCCAATCCATCGCAGGGCACACAGACATACACACATACACTCACTCATTCACACACTACGGGCAATTTGGGAACGTCAATTAGCCTAACCTATATGTCTTTGGACTGTGGGAGGAAACCGGAGTACCCGGAGGAAACCCACCAAGCACGGGGAGAACATGCAAACTCTGCCTCCGAGTGGCAAAAAGGCGGTTAGAGCGCTCGCCCTATCATCCGGAGATCGCTAGTTCCAATCCCGGGTGGTGCTGTAACCTCTCGCAGCCGGAGGTCTAGAGAAATCATCCGGAGATCGCTAGTTCGAATCCCGGGTGGTGCTGTAACCTCTCGCAGCCGGAGGTCTGGAGAGAGCTGATTGGCCGAGCTCTCTCAGAGGGGAGGGATGAGAGGTACATAGTGCTCTGACATTAACCATGGCTCTACAGCCAGTCAGGGGCGTCTGTGAGCTCGCGCAGCGGAGGGAGTGGATAGCGCTGTCCTCCGAGTGTGTTACGCCGTCCCCAACGGTGCGCGAGCGAGCAGTTCGAAAAGATGCGGTCGGCTGGCGTCACGTGGTTCGGAGGAAACACGTGATAGTCTTCGGCCCTCCCGACTGAGTGGTAGTAGTAGCCTTAATGTGGGAGCCCCTTAGTGATGGGGAGGAATTGGACACGACTAAATTAGGGAGAAAATCGGGGAAAAAATCCAAAAAAAAAAAGAACATGCAAACTCCATGCACACAGAGACGGGGATCGAACCGGGCCGAGGATCGAACCCGGACGGTGGAAGGCGACAGTGCTAACCACTACACCACCATGCCGCCAGACACAGAACAATTTATGTAATTTATTTATTATGTATTATCAAACTATATTTTGGTAAAAAAGAATGTTTAAATTGTTGAAATTTTTGTCAAAATAGTTCTTCTTCTTATATTTTCTCTTCTTGTTGCTGTTGCTGTTAAAAATTGCTTTTAACGGTTCCTGAAAGATAGAGAGTGCTTTTAGTCTATGTACATAGTGTGTGTGTGTGTGTGTGTGTGTGTGTGTGTGTGTGTGTGTGTGTGTGTGTGTGTGTGCGTGCATGTGAGTGGGTACGCACCCTGGCACGCAGATGCTCAGGATCTCCAATCATGTTCATTATTTCAAAGTTGTTTTCGTCTTGCACCAGCATCCAGGTGATCTTATTGGCCTCACTGGGGTGGATTTTCTCAACCAGGGGTAACAGGTGATCGTCTGCAGAAAGAGAAGAATGGAGAAAGAGAGTGTGTGAGATGTGTGTGTAAGAGAGGGAAAGAGTAGTGATAAAGTAAACAGTCTGATAGACGGCGCTCAGCCACAAGACAAGTTTCTGTGCACTGTTAATGTCTGAGAAAGCAAGAGGAGTTGAAAGCAGGTGCTTGTAGACGTTTGTTCAAGGAAGTAAAATAAAGTGCTGTGCTGCAGAGCAGGAGTGTGTATGAGACATATTTATGTGTGTGTGTTTGTGTATATATCACGTGCTATCTGGACCTGGTTGTCTATCAGTGCAGACTCCAACATGTAAACCGTCAGACGCTTCACATCAGATGTCGTGTTCATTTTGCCTAAATCATGAAAATAAAACCTTAAAACAGAGACTCTTAGTGGTGGAGAAAGGCAGCAACACCAACTGAAAGTTTAGGAAACCAAACTGAATATTTTGCAGGTTTAAGGTTGCTGCTTATCGCCGCTTTAATGGCTGCTGAATGCTAAATACACTCGCTATCGCTGTTAATCGCTCTCAGTTTTTATCTGTGTGTCACTCTATTGCTGTCTATTGATGGTCTGAAGAGATTTCTCTTGTGCACTGTATAAGCTATCTTCGCTGATGTCACAGTAACTCATTCTAAATTTCAATTCCAAATGCCCAAGCCAATCCTGTAACTATGGCAACAGCTGTGACACAGAGTCCCAAGAAACGTAGTAAATTTTAAGCACAAGCTCTCACTTCATAAATAAATAGCTTGAACTATAAGAAAACTATATAGAAAAACCACCTTTAACCCTGTCTGTACACAAACACCTGAACAGGCCAATAACTGATTGTAAAACTATCCTGATTTACAAGCTTTCTTTGAAAACAATGTAGCCATCCAATCAGTAACTGATGTGCATGTAAATTCCGTGAAGGTATGTGGTGCTAGAAAGAGATCTCAGGGGATTGAGGGAATTGAAATCTTACTCTCAACTCTTTTGTTGTCCAAGTGCAAACTGTTGCTAAATCACTAGGACCTAAGGATATAGAGAGACTATCCCAGAGCTTACCCTCAGCACGCACTAATTTTACTGAATTTAAACGAGCAAACAGAACAATCAAAGCCAGGCTAAGCAAAATGCACCAGGAAGGAGTACCATGGGTTGAAGCATTGCCCGCGGTACTGTGTAGTATGAGAGCCTCACCTAACAGATCAGTTGGACTGAACCCTCATGAGATTATTACTGAACGCCCAATGCAAATGCCAGGTGTGATTGATCTAAGGATGTACGGAATGTGATTGAAATGCGGATGTACACATTGCTTCAGATGCCCTGATTGCTTATTGTGAAAACCTCACAAAGGCAGTACATAGTGCCAGAGAGAGAGAGTTGAGTCGTGTTGGCAAACTCCACCAGAAGGTGGAGACACAATCATCCCAGGTCAGTGGGTCATGATAAAATCATTTGGAAACAAGCCATTAAAGCCTAAGTGTCATGGACCACATCAAGTAATGTTGATTACAGCAGCTGCAGTGTTGTGGCAGGGAAGGAAAACCTGGACTCATGTGTCACACAGTAAAGTTTTTCCCCCAACTACAGCGATAGGATAGGACACATGGACCAGTGAGGAGCCCAGGGAAGAACCGAATGCAACAGGCATCGGGGGCCAAACCCTGCGGTGAAGACTCCCTCGTAGGCCTTCCCCATCCAATAGTCCATCCTCACCTCACTGTTCTTTAGGTGTCACGGGAATTAAGAAATAGGGAAAGAAGGAATAACAATAGCAGACATAGATTGAGCAGAGGATACAACCCTAGTGTTTGCATGTTTTTTGTTTACCACAGATACTGCTCTGTCGTCTTTTGTTTTCTTTCTTACTCTGTGCAGGTACCACTTGATGGCTGTCCCGAGACCCATACGCACTGACCTCCTACAAAGGAAGCCACAACCCTACCAGACAACTAGACCCACTATCGAGCCAACAGTCACAGAAGACAAACAAACAAATAAATAAATAAATAAATAAATAAATACACAACACAGAGAATCAAATACGAGAACTTCAGTCATCCATCAACATGATCAAGATTGTCGTACTAGTAATCATCATGGACATTGCACAAGCTATAGACTCCAGAAACAACATCTTCTTATAATTGATGAGCATGTCAAGAAACGCTTTGTTTGCTGGAAAGAACATTTGTACGCCATACCCGCCATCTGTAGGAGCAGGAATCCGATCAACTGTGAAACATGTACCTTATTCGAAGTTCCTACCAGTGGAATATACAACAAGAGTACATGTCACAATATCACAATTCCTCCAGCTTCTCCATATTGCATTCCTGGATTATCATCCTGCAATCTAACTTCAGCTACTCCAATCATGACAGATCTACTTTTGCCAATGACTTTTCCTTGGTGCATGGAAAATTATGCTCCAGCCTTGACTCCACTGGGTGAAATTCCTTGTGAACATTGCAGCCTTGTGGTTGAAATGAGAACAGAATCTCATGTTGGCATCACTCCATCAGCAAGGGGAGAGGAAAAGGACTTAGAAGGGTGTCTTCTGAGGACATCATCTCTCCCAAAACTCTTTGCAATAAATCAGTGGTGTATGATTCCTCGACCAACTGGCATTTTTTAGTTATGTGGAACTTCTGTCTACAACATCCTACCCAGACAATTCAACGGCAGGTGCACCCTGGTTTATGTTCTTCCAGCTATCAGAGAAAATACACCCTCCACTTCAAGAGTGCTGCACTGGGTTAATGGATCCAACAGAGGACTTGAACAAAATCCAACAAGACAGTCTAGATCTTTCAACAAAATTACACCAGATGACTGAAGACAATTCTTCATGGTTCGGAAACATGTTGGGGAAACCCTGGTCGTGGATCAAAGAAATAACAATTCTGCTGTTGTTTTTCCTAATGGTGTGCTATATATGCATCCACAGTATCAAGTGTTTCATTCAACAAATAACCCACACCCATCAAGAAGAAATGACAGCTCCAACCAGAAAAGACTATTATCCATAAGAACTTCACAGACTCTAGCTAGATGTTTGTTTATACGTCATCATGGCATTCATCACTACAATCAACAACAGAACAAATGTTATGTGCCTGTAACAATCACAAGTTACAAGAATTAAGTGTCTAAATTTGTATTTTGTGAGAGGAGAGTTATTAGAACTCTCAAAGAGGGAATTGTAGGATTACACATTTATAAAATGTTAAATCTAGGTTCCAACAGAATAGTATATGAACTGAAAAGTTATATACATTGGGTTTTACATTTTGAGGTAAAGATTATGACATTCTAAGGACATCAAGTCTGGTAACCCAGGTGGCTGAGATATTAACCTTTTGTCTTCATGTACTTCCTGACCACTGGGTAGGGTCCCAAGGTAAATGTGAATGCTAATCTCAAGGCCAGGCTGTGCCTTTGTCTCTATGATAATGTGAAGGTCTGGGCGATACTGTCAGGCTGATTAGATTAGCACCTATGCATTTGAAAGTCAGTGTTATACTGATGAGATCAGGGCTGGGGAACTTCCGGTACCAGGCTGATTCCTGTACTACACTATGCTTTGTTTAGATTTGTTTAGAGTCTCCACCTCTTTGTATCCCTCCCCCTTGTAAAGTATAAACTCTCCAGAACCAAGTCATAATTTTTAGACTTGGATGACTACAGCGACGCACGGCGAGTTCTCAATAAAGAGTAACTTCTGCTGGAAAGATATCCCAACGTCTCCTGGTCTCTGATTCAACAAAGGAAGAAAAGTTCACAACAGCTACTGAGTAAAAAAGAAATGAATAAAATTAAAAATAATTAAAATAATGCAATGGGGAAGGAAAAAAATTGCGCTCCGCAAACCACTGCACTGATTGATTGATGGGCGGGGAGAACAAATGCGCTAAATTCATAAGAATGACAGAGACGAACAAAACAGGTGCCAGTGATGCAGACCCAGCTGAAAACAAAATGCCATCAATTTCTTATGAAGCAAACCCCTGCCTACTATGTTGTATACCACATTCTGTATGTATGTTGCCCTTTTAAGAGTTGTTGCTCCTCCCCCAGTGTGTGTGCTGTGGAGGTGTGTGCATAAGAAGGAGAGAATGGAGTAGGAGCTCAGGGGTGTTGCTCACCCCTAAAACGCTCTACTCTTTTACCCTTTTCTTTACTTTTACTTTATAGAATTTTGTGACGCTGAAAGAGGCCGATAAAGGTTTTGTATTGAATGTTATTCTTGGCTCTGAGCTCTTTTTTCCCCTCGGCTATCCGACGCAAAGCTTCACACTATATATAAGCGACCACTTTGATTTCAAGCACAAGAAAGGCAACAGCTTCATGCAAAGGTGTTCCTTCAATTAAAAAAACAACTAGTTTGAAATTTATATCTGCTTGTCTTTTTTGCAAAACACTAGAATCCTCCATCTCACCCCTGTTGTTAAAGGAGCAAGTCGGTAACTTTTACTCGAGTAGATTTTTATAATGATAACTTTACTTGTACTTCAGTAAAAGTACTTTTACTTGAGTACAAAATTGTATTACTCTTTCCACCTCTGTTAAGTATTCTTGAGCAGGAAATAAGTCTGTGCTAAAGTCTATGTGTCTGGCTGTAAAAACTCAGCAACAGCGGGACCTTGGATGATCTCGCTTATTAACCACTTATTACTTAATCTCCTCAGAAAAAAATGTTTTGAAGATCAATTGTATGAGGTTTTCAGGACAAACTCCTTGCAGCCATAAAAATTGACAACTTTGAGGCACCCTCTCACAAGCTCAATAGCGGACTGCACAATGACACACACACACACACACACTCCCTCACACAGCTGTAGTTTGTTCAAATGGCCAATTGATGTGTGAAAAGTCCAATCTTTATGCTCCCTAGCAAACAGCAAATAAAATCATGTTTTATCAGTGAGAAAGGCTGGACTAAGGAAGCAGCTAAATCCGCCATGTGCAGTAGTGACATACTTTGAGAATATTCCAGCAAACCAACGGGCGTTCTACAAGGTCATGTGACAAAATTGCATTTTACAATATTGCTGTGAGTTGAACAAAGCCGCCAGAACTTCTTGTGCTTTAGGACCCAGGGGTTACCTCCCACAGGAGGGGAGAGAATAGGCGGAGTCTGTGGAGAGGCGGCACTGGTGTTGTCCACCCAGTGACGGAAATTTGTCACTACATTCAATCTATTTTTAAGTCCAGTTAAAGCATTTCTCTACATATATTAGAGATGGGGCAATATTTCGTTAAACTTAAAAAAAGTAATTAATTCAGCGTCATTTTCCTTTCCCAACGCTTAACCTTCGCGGTTGTCATCGTCATGGTAACGTGCTTTTCTGTGTGGTAATACCACTATTGGCCACTAGAGGCGAGTTCCGTAGGATCACAATAGCTCCACGATCTGCTTTGTTTCTGCTTTGTGCGATGTCCTTTTGTTTCTTAAGGTTATACGTTTATTGTATAAAATAATAACTATGTTCACGACGTATAGTTAGAAATAGTAATAAATAAAATAATTAATAAAAATAAAACAAAACAAAGGCAGAGGTGGGTTGTGGGTTGGCAAACAATTTGTAACTGGTGTTGGTACACAGTCCAGTTACTGCATGTTTTTTTTTTTTTTTTTTTTTTACATGTACAGTACATATAGTAGCAGTAATATTTTTTTCACAGTCCTAATATGTGTGCAGAAAATTTTAATTGGACCGGGTAAAGATTGAGTGTAGTGACATATTTCAGCCACTGGGGGAGGCAACGTCCATCCTGCATCCACACAAACTCTATAAAATAAAATGATTGTAAAAATAAATTCTAATGATTTCTACTATGGTCGTTTTTATAATAAATTCACTTTTGAGCATTCATATCATATGAGAAGGCAGTTTGGAATGTCCCATGACCTGAGTGCTCAAAAATGAATTTATTACAAAACTGCAGGGTGCAGTGAAATGTGTTTGCTTCTCCACTCCTTAGGAAACTGGCTATTCTACAGTATATCTTCTGCAAGCCTCCTGTAATAACAGCTGACGCTGTTGCTGAGCAATTTCTGTTTTTTTTTTTCTACTGGTGGAGAACTTCGGATGTGAAGAGCCCCATTACCATCTTCACCTTGGGCCTTCAAATTGCTAAATCCACCACTTTGTGTAGCATTACATAATATCCACTACTCGAGCAACAAGTGTTGCTGTGTGATCAACCCAGTGCAAATAATAAGTATAAATTAAAATTACAGATAATTTCTAAGTGCGCCATAATTTCTTCATCTTCAAGCTAATGTTAGTTTAGTGTTTGGTCATTTTATCATCAAGGAAGTGTAAAGCATTTCAGTCTTATTTAATAATGAGCATTTTGGTCATTTTAAAATGATTTGACCATCTGAGTGTGAGAGATATTTGTTATTCCTGTAGTCTTTAAGGAGTCCTATTTAATATTCACATTACCGATGGCCTTCTGTGTCTTTATCAGTAAAGGAGTAAATATCACAACAGAGCATATAAAAGGAAGTGTTGTGGAATTACATTAAGAGTGCATGTTTAAATAGTTTTAATCAAAGTCTAACAATGGTCTGAGCCTTTGGTAATGTCTTAAAGTTAAATTAATTTAATAATTAATAGCTTTTTATGTTTAATGTGGGTTTGAGGCCAAATGATGGCGTGGTTGTATTTAATCAGTTTGTGTTGGTCACTAAGACGACAATCTGAGGGTGAAAATCAGTCCCATTACGGCCCTGCTGATAGGATATCATCTTAGGATTTGTTCATGCAAAATACATTTTTGGAAACACACTATTAAACTAATTAAGCGGTTTACTGCATGCCCAGCTTTGTCTTCTGCATGTTTGAGTACACTGATGCTCCTGAGGTACAGGTGTCATCTTTCTAACATTAGAGATGTAAGCAGTGTTCGCACAATTTCTGTGTGAAAGGGCCTTTCATCATTTTCCAACTACTCATGTGAAAAAAGAACAGAAGCTTTAAATATTTTCTGTCGCTTAAATCTTGTTTGAAGCACTCAAAGTTAGCTCATGTCATATTTATTTGGATTTAAGCCTTCTTTGATGGGTCCCTTTTTTCTTTCAGTACATGGGTGGGTTGAGCTCACGGTAAGGGTAACTCTTTAAAAACTGCTCACACATAGACCTGTTCATATAACGGCTGTTATTACTGCAGGTTGTAAAAGAAATTTTGGCACCCTAAAATGGTAACTATGCTTTTGTTAATGTCATTACTGTCACAGGAAACCTAAGCTGTCGCATTATCAGCCATTTACCTTTGAAAGATGATGTGTTTTGCTCTCAGGGCCCTGTCATGCCTGACAGTCATTCTGTGGAGAGGTTTTTGATTGAAGAGAACCTACGCTGCATCATCAAATCTCATTGGAGAGAAAGGAAGACCTGGTGAGCTCCAAATAACCATAATTGCACCTTAAAGCAGTCAATTTTTTAAAATTCTTTTTACATGGCCTTGCTTGAAACGAGTTTATTATTATTATTTCTATTTTGTCTTAGTACTCAGTGCTGCACAGTTGAAAGCAACTCAGATGCTCAGATGCCTTAAAACCTGGAAGTGGAATTCACTAGTGACGGTCTGGTCCCTGGGGACAAATTCTAGATGCACAGTGCCGTGGATGTCGAAAAAGACGATGAGCATGCACTTGGGCGTGCTGCGGACCTGTGTTTACCAGTAATGATCCTCGACATGAAGGACGGGTCATCCACAGCACTCTGACAGAGTTTTTGGCAGACTTCAATTCAATGTTCTTTCTCCTCCTGGGTTAGCAGCACCTTCTGTATGACAGAGCCACAAGGGCAGCAATGCTGTGGATTGTTTTTCTGCGATCATCATGCACAATTAGCCGAATGTTTTTCACGGGTTGAGCTTGTTTAAGATCTTCTTGATTTCTCGCTGTTTTCCAGTGATGTTCTTCCACTCTTGAAGCAATATCTGGAGCGACTCATTCTAGCGTCGCCATAAAATCATGTTAAATGTCTTGGTGGCAGATTTGCCCAGTTTCACACAGAATTTCACATTCACTCAAGCTTTGTTTTAACTTGCTGTCCCTGATTAAAGAGTAGACGTGATAACGCACATAGTCACATTAGCACCAGATGCACATCTCCTGATGTACACAGGACAATGTCTTTTGGCAACCTGATTTACGAAGATCGGTGCACACTGTGATCGTGTATGCAGCCTTGTGCAGCCATCTGTTGGCATGTTCAAAAGTAGTCTCGAAACTTTTTGATACCACCTTGTAAATATGTATAAATACCCCCTTGTATATTGGGAATTTCATTTCTATTGTAATCATGCATAACAAATATTCTAACCAAGCTCACATCCTAAAAGATTCCCTATGTTCTAGTCATGATTATTAGTATTATATGACAATGATGAATGACATTGATGAATCAATACTGTTAAAATACTGTATTGTCTTTCTCTAGGTGATCTTTGGTGAGCTCTTCCAGCTACCTGCTCCTCCCCACTTCGATGTCATGTACACTGCATTACTGATTGAGCTTTGCAAACTGCAGCCTGGATCAATACTTCAATTGGTATCCTTTCTTAATGCTAGAATGCCTTTGTGTCTTGTAGATCAAGACTAGTTCAAGAATAGCTCCCCTGGATTGTTTAAGACAGTACATGCATTTGAAGGGCGCTGTTACATGCAGGTTAAGAGACTTGGAGAGATTGGTGGTCTCGTAGAGGAAACGTACTCCAGGAGACATTAAATAAGATAGATAGGAGGAGAATTTAATCTATATTATCAAAAGAGAGATTTTGTCTGTACATTATCTGCATTGTTTGTCCAGACAGATTTAGTCACAGCATCACACAAAACTGTCTGGACAGAATTTTATGGTAATTTTGCAGTACTTTATTTGCCGAAGTTTAACCTGCACCATAAGTGAAATCAAAATGTTGAATAAAAGTGATGTTACGAACAGTTATATTGGCAGATTTAATAATCTACTTTAAAAAGATTTGTGGCAACATCTATAGGAAATACTATTAAGAATAGAAGCGTGCCTTAAATGAGGAGATCCTCACTAGATCCTCACCTTATTTAATGTCTCCTGAGAGAAGCCCAATCTTAACCTGGATGAAAATTATGGTATAATGTCTTCTTCTTGAATGTCCTCTCTATTTTATTTATGTCACAGGCCTATACACCACTTACCTATTTATATATCTCAATTGTCAGTGAAAGAATTAAATAAAAATGTCAAAGATTTATAGAAGCTGTTCCCTTAACAAAGTTTTACTTTTCTCTTGAGATGAAGGTGATGGTTTCACCCCACTGAAAATAGATGTGTTCCTGCAGAAACTAGTTCGTCTGGCTGCAAAAGCCTACAGTCCTTTTTTTATTGCTGTTGTACAGTAAAGTGAGTGTTGTGTCAAACAGTCTAGCCTTGTGATGCTCTCTTGGTATTCTCTCACTTTCTTCAGTAAGTGACAGTAGTTAAAGGTTTCATATTTTACATGGGTCACTAAGGTTGTCCAGTGTGTGCCATGTTCTGTAAAGCACTGTAAATTACTTCTAAAGCAGAGTGTTTGACTGCTTTCAGTATATTCCAGTTCAGCCATTACCACAATGGATCATTTTGCTGATACCAGGAGTAACCAATCCTACAGAAAAAAAGTAAATACTGACCACCATATAAAGGTATGAGAACACTCAGTGAACCACGCCTGGGGCTCAGTATGCGAAGAGCTTAACCCGGCCTCCAAACTAACCAGTGTCCAATTCGTTGGATCACCAATGTATTGTAATTTGCCAGGCAAATAAATCTGATCCACGGAGGTCCCACCCCACAACCCACAGCACCAAAAGGACCTTCAGCCAACTTTCTGGTGCTACACAATACACACCAGAGGTCTTGTGGAGTCATTCCCCCAGGGGCCAGAGCTGACCAGGAAGCAAAAGGGGAACCTACACAATACTGAGCGTAATGCTTTGCATTACAGTGTTACATTCAGGTTAAGTGCACCATAACCATAAAAGACTAAAAAAGAAAGAAAAACTAAAAATAGTGTAAAAAGGCATGTACATGAAACTTTTTTCAAAAATACCAATTGAAACTCTTTGATATTTCTTAACGGATATTAAGCAATCCATGTGGTCTTTTAAATGCTTGTATATTGTGATAGCTTCAGTTCCATTTGGGTTTTTATTCAATATGGAACCTATTTAAGTTTGCGAGTTTAAAAAAAAAGAGATCCCGTTGGTATTTGTTAAAACCTTCGGCCTGTGGTTGCACGGTGTACAGCTTTGACACTTGACTCACTAAGATGAAACATTTCTATTTTTAGCTATGTGGCTTTTTTGAGAGTCGTTTTACTGTCTCACTTCTGTTATTTTCTATTTGTTTTGCCTCTTCTTAGGTTCTATGAAGTGCTGAAGACTTTAAAAGATGAAGTGATGAAGGGAAGCTGCACATTCTTAGGGTGGCGTATGGCGAAGTGAGGAGTCACCCACAGGTCAGAATACCACCTACTAAATATGCATGTGGATAGGTGCATATTTATAATATTTCAAATGTGGACAGGTGCATTTAATATAATATGTAATATTCAATTATTTCTCACATGTACCTTACAGAAGAGTGAAATCATTATTGTGCATATCCCAGTTAGAAAGTTGAGGTCAGAGCACAGGGTCAGCCGGGATACAGCGTCCTTTATATCCTTATGTTGCTGTTTGTATTGGTTGAGTGAGGCTTTATCACCATCAGGAAAATGACAAACACGTCCAGAAGATGAACGCCCAGAAGAGAACACGAGCTGGAGGAAGCAAAAAATGGAAATATAGCAGCACAAGAAGATATGGGGAAATTCATGCTGGGCTTCCTTTCGGTTCCTGTTTTTATGGTTTTTGGTTGGTTTTGTTTGGATCACAAATGGACAGATACTTGAGAGCAGATCATCCCAGGCCTTTTAACCTGTCTCTTTAGTGACGACTGTGAGATCATGTTTTTTGTAATAGGATAGGTTGCCAGATCTTCCGCAAGCGAGCTATCAATTAACAAAAGTCCAAGAACCCAAACATGCTAGTCTGATGAGACAAGTTAAATTAAGTGTATATACATTGAGAATTCAAGTCAAACTGGAACGTGTGATTGTGCAATATAACAGAAAACAGTTAAATGAGTTCCTATAATGTGCAAGTGGTGTTTGTGAATAGTTTTGTCTTTTCAACAAACTGGCAAGAGCTAGACTGCTGATCTAGTTGCTGAAAGTTCTATAGTAGTTGCTACCTTGGACAGAATCATCATTCATCATACGTATGGCCTTTAAAATTATTACATCATTCGAATATTTTACTACGGCTGAGTCTGTAAATGTCAGTAAGTCTGTGTCATTCACAAGAAAGTGCACATCAAGTCCCAGTTTGACTTGAACACCCCTCATATATTTGTTAGATTGTGTTGCATTTCCTGTTGCTTGCACCGTTAGTGCTTTACTGTGTAGCATTTGTACATTATTTTGCTCATCAATTCACAGCTCATCAAAGCACATCAAACAACAAATGACCATATATGACCTTTAATCCAAATTTTTTTATAAATTTTTATTATTTTTATTTCACATTTGAGAAATCAATTTCATGCACAAGCATCACTCGAGTTTACACAGAATGAAAAACAAAAAAATATTCAGGGAGCAGCAGTTCTCAGAGAGGAAACGCTATGTTGATGAGAGGTCAGAGGAGGTGAGAAAGATTAGGTCTGATCAGTGCTGATCTAAATCCTCTGCAGTAACTCGTATAACCATTCTGATGTGGAAAGCATCGCAGAACATACATGCCGAACATTGAGATTAATGTTAAATGTTAAAGCTCTTGACCTTTTAAATTGCATAAATAAGCTGGGGTACATGAGTGGATACCCAAGTGTGCACATAAAAAAACCTACACAAAGCTGTCCTGCCCTGGGGGGAAAGAATTACTCTCCAGTAACACATTTGAATAGATAATCCAAAATGCCTGGTAGTACCAGTTGAAAGACACCTGAACGGTGCACATATTGTATGTTTGTGCCAAGTTCAGCGCCAAAAGCTGTGCTGCTTGTCTAGCACTAAAAGAGCTCACATGCTGTGAATAATGAGTGGAAATGAATGTGGTGAGCATGCAGAGTTACAGCAAGTTCAACTTTTTTTCCCTTTTTTTTTTTTTTTAAGCAGAAAGACGACATGGAGAAGAAGAATCTTCAGTGAGGATGAAGATGGTCAGCTGTAGGAGAAAGTGGAATCCGCGCAGAGTGAACAGAAAAACCTGTTCCTCGTCATCTTCCAGGTGAGATCTGGACCAAGCTTAGGCAGGTTTACTAACAGTGATGTTATAACCAGTTGTGTTGTACTCTACTATGAGCACTCATGTGATGCCTTTTGTTCAGTCAGCTTGCTTGGTTGGAACTAACTTTTGTATAAATTAAAATATTAAAATCCATATAAGGAGCATTCCTATGTTTCCAGGCATTTGGGCCACCCTGTACAGACTGAGCAAATTTAGATGAGTTGTTTGCTTTGGGCTTTAATTAGAACTAGAACTAGACTTTGTTACTACATTCTTATCTTTCTTCCATTTCAGCGTTTCATCATGATGCTGACAGAGCACTTGGTGCGCTGTGAGACAGGCAGCATGGAAATCAATACCTGCTGGTACAAGAACTGCGTTGAGCGGCTGCAACAAATCTACCTCATGGTACTTTTCATTTCACATATGGCTTGTGTTTACAAAAGCACAAAGTAGAGGTAGTACACCATAAATTATATACAGTAAGTTGGGTTACGAATTTCTGCAGATACGAACGCACTCATCTACAAACTTTAGTAGATGTGAACAAATCACCGAAGTAGCTCACATGTATTGTACATAAAATAGACACAGCAGTGACCAGATTCCAATATTTACAATTATATACCATATTTTTGGTGTGTAAGTAAATACATATAAAATGTCCGAAGTCCGGGAGAAATGAGTCTGCCTCACTAGTTTTATTTAATCAGTTCGGGAGCACGATGATAGAAAATGGCTTTTCTGTAAAGCTGTCTTGATGGTGAACACTGTAGTCCTATTTTCTGAAAGTCCTCAAGGTGTTCACCATCCAAAACAGCTCTGAAACAAAATGGCATTCATTCAAGTGCGCAGTAAACACCAAGTAGCGTTGTCTTTCTAAAGCTGCCTTTAAACGAGGTCAGCTGTCACCGGGCTTTACATTGTATATTTGTGTCAAAGGTGTACAACACCCCTATCTCACCTACGCAGTCTGACTCACAGTGAGACACGGTGATAGGCTCAGCGAGATTGCTCAAGCTTCCGTGAGGACCACCAAAAACATGTTTAATTTTCCGTGTGGAAATATTGGAGAAAAACTCTGATAAACCGTACTTACAGTCACCAGGCGAAACCGCGCTGACTCTGCATAGACAAGACAGGGGTGTAAGACTTACTTTGTCAGACTTACACACGAATCCAACTTACACGTTTGTAAGTCGGGCAGATCATAAACCTTAGAATATCACATTCGATATTGTGTGAGATTTAATTAATTATTACATGAGTGAGAATAATGAGTTTCATTAAACCAATATCTTCCCATAAACTAATCTAAACAACCACTGCAGTGACTCTTTGAACGCATGTTACGACACATAATAAAATATGTATTAATAAAAAGAAAACATGTACTTTTACTACACAAGTAAGCACTGTTTGCACTTTTACACTTTAAATCTTTTTGCACTTCTGTCATACTGTTGATATCGGTCTTGTTTACATATATTTGTATATTAATAAAATTCACTGTTTTATTAACACTGTATACTCAGATGTATATTCATTCAGATGTTTAAAAGATATGTTCACTCGGTTTATTTATATATATTTATTACAAGTACACTGCTGTAACTTTCATACAAAAAAAATCAGTCTTCATACAAAAATCTGCTAATATTTTTATATAAACTTTCTACATTGCATTGACAATGTAAACATTAGATGAAAGGGAAGAGAAACAGTATTTTGATTCCACTGGATGTCTGCACATACAGTATGGTGGCAACGACAAATAAAAACCTTGAGCCACTGAACCTTCAGACAAGTTAGAAAGTAACAAAGTAAAACACTTATATACTGTACATACATAAAATATGTATTATTAAAGTACCATAGTTAAAAAAAGAAAATATTTACTGTTAATATGATATGTATATTGATTTGTATACTATATACATATACATTCATTCAAGAACCCTGCTCTCATACATGTGTATACACTGCCAAATTTTATTCACATTAATATAAATGACATAATAAGATATGTATTATTAAAAAGAACACATGTACCTTTAATACACAAGTAAGTACTTAGGCTTTAGTTTGTACCGGAGTATGTAAAATCAGCAATCATAACTGAATAACTACATTTTAAAAATGTCATCATGTTTCAGACAAGTTAGAAAGTAACACAGTGCATATACACACATTTCTACAGTGCATATCCTCATTTGCATTTTTAAATGCCATGTAGAGGTAATAGTTAGAATTACAGGACACAGCGACACGAGCGAACTCGTGGAACTAGTCAGAAAAGAAAGCTTCAGTCTGTTATGGAGCGTAAAGATTGGAATGATTAGAAAAAGTATTTATGCTTTTCGTAAAGGTTGTCTCCCCTCATGCATCTGTGCTGTTGTTAATCACTCTTGTGCGGAGTGGTTTTCAGCTGCCTCTGTGTTGAGTCTCCGGTACTGTGTTTGGAAGAAGATGACGAAGGAGCATGAAGCTAAGCAACACAATCCAGCCATCACCAGCATAGGCACTGTGTGTATGTGTGTGTGGGCAAAGAAAAAGGGAGAGAATAATCAAATGAGTTTAGCACGATCATGTTTATCAAGGCATATCTGGGCAAACAACAGAGAAGTTTTCAATGTGGCATGTTCACTCCCACCCACTGCAGCTCTGCCTACAGTGAAGAGGAAGTGACAATGATGCAGAAACTGCCTCGAGTAACGCAGAACAGGCCGTTCTGTGCTTAATATCAACATCCTGGCCTAGAATAACTATGTCCATTCAGTTTATATTTGTAATGGATCATGCACATATTAAACATAGACATTACTGTTTGCTGTATTGTGCCCACGTTTGCTTAAACTCATTTAATGCAGTCCCTGGGCAGGTCACAATTAAAAATAAGCACGGTATCAAAACAACACGACACAACCAAGATACTAAATGAAAACGCAATAAATAGAAGCTAATCAAATCCTCAAGTTTTAAAACTACCACAGCACATATTCTCAATGATTGTAAAGAGCGCTCTGGGTGACAGCAAACGTATATGAATAAGTCCATTCCAAGTATAAATTTATCCCTAAGGAGCAAATCAGAGGTGATGGTAAGAAAGAAAAACTCCCTAAATGTCACGAGAAATAAACTTTGAGAGTGACCAGACTCAAAAGCAAACCAATGCTCATCTGGGTGTCACTGGATAGTGTGATTATAAATAATATCCTCCTACAACACTGTATACTGTATAGTCAAAACATGCAATTGTATACCCAGGAGGGCAAGAGCTACAGTACTTATCAATGTACAATCAACATTCGAGTCACTTCTGAATTCATTATTAAAAGATATGTTCACTCGGTTTATGTTCAATCTCACATGTGTTAAAATTATCACCAGTTTAATGATGGAGACTTGAGTGCAATACTGTTAATAGGATATGCGCTATACAAAGAACATCCACAGCTAGCTTCTGGTTTCTATGTGGCACCACCCGCAGTAACCTCATGATGAACTTCAGGCTGTTCAAGTTGGGTCCATCCTCAGTTTTAATTTGGGGTTTTCAGATGATGAGAACTCTAGTCTGTGTGGAAATGTCTCATTATGCAAGGCTGATGGATGCCCATTTTTACCTTTCATACACTAATGAATTGCTGATTGTGGACGGCATGCATGACCCTACATCAGCTCTGTTATCCCACACAAATATAATTCTGGCCCTATTGTGGTGAAAGGTTTCAGTTTCTGTCTGCCAGCTGAACTACTTACAGTGCGGAGATGAGCATCTATGAAACCTACACTACTCTGAACTGTAAATTACAGTCATCTGTGTTTTTTTTGTGTGATATAGGTAATTATTCCACAATTTCACAACTAACAAATCCATCACTGGTGACTGATGCCTCATTTCACTACAATTAAATCCATTAGATGCACTGCAATAGAGCACGGTGAAATGATATCCTATTGGGCTGGGGTCAGAATGTAGGGTTTCAGGGCTTCTGGATCAGACAGGGTTAAGGTTAAAGGTCTTGCTCAAGGGCCCATGATGGCAGCCTGGTGAAGCTGGGGCTTGAACCGCTGATCTTCTAATGAGCAACCCAAAGCCTTAACACACATAAGTTACCGTTCCATAATTTCAGTTTAAAGAAAAATCAGTTTAAAATCAGTTAAAAGAAACAATCCAGGATTGCAACCTAATCTCTGTGTGATCACCTACAGGTTTTAGGATGAGACTGATATGAGCTGAATGCCTTACCAAAAATTATATTATAGACTGTTATCCAACTGTTCAACACTTGAGTGAAACAGTGAAAAGGTAATTTTTGCTTTTTTAGTAGATGAAGATACTTAAAATCATTTACATTTTAGGCCAAAAATATATGATAATCAACACCTGATCATCACTACAGTACAGACCAAAAGTTTGGACACACCTTCTCATTCAAAGAGTTTTCTTGATTGTGTGCTTTATTGTGTTCTTTAGCCCAAACACGTCTCTTCTGCTTGTTGCCTGTCCTTAGCAGTGGTTTCCTAGAAGATATTCTACCATGACGGCCTGATTCACACAGTCTCCTCTTAACAGTTGGCAATGCCCCAGTGCACAAAGCGAGCTCCTGGAAAACATGGTTTGCCCAGGTTTGATCTGCACACACCCTAAACTAGAGCACCAACTATGCACTGGAACTTCTCATCCTAAATTCAACCTGTTCTCACTACTGCTTTATTAGCTGAATGAGATCATTATTATAACAAGGTTATCATAACAGAAATAGGGAACTAAACAGAATGGGATGTACAGAAAGCACACACAGATGAAATGGAAAATAAGTGTTCTCAGTGACTCATCATGGTGCCCCACTTCTAGTTGGAGATCTCATCACATGAAGGCCTGGTGTGGTCTGCTTGGGATGCATGTGGTGTCCGGGGACGGTTTCACTCTTCCACAAAGACAGTCCTGGCTTCGGCTGATGCTGACAGCTGTTCTCGGAGGACTTGTGACTGCAGTCGCTCGATAGTTCAGGACTGGAATTTCCTACAATCTACCTGAGCGTCCAATAACAAACTGGACTCTATATTAACTTAGACACATCTCATGTTATATTGAACTTCCAGCCTCCTAACACACCGTATGACTGCAGATCAATCCCTGCTATCCGTTATTACCCAATTGAGGATGAATGCCCTGTTGAGTCTGGTTCCTCTCAAGGTTTCTTCCTATTGCCATCTCAGGGAGTTTTTCCTTGCCACTGTCTCCCTCGACTTGCTCATCAGGGACAATCGTATCATATTGATTCATTCACATTCACACATTTCATACAAACTTCCATAATTATTTTGACTGTGTAAAGCTGCTTTGCGACAATAACAATTGGTAAAAGCGCTATACAAATAATATTGAATTGAATTGAATATTACCTTAAACACCTCTCCTGTTTTACTGAACATCCAGCCTCCTAACACAATATGACTACAGATCAACTCCTGCTATTTGTTATCACCCAAAATGAAGATGGGTTCTCTGTTGAGTCTGGTTCCTCTCAAGATTTCTTCCTACTGTCATCTCAGGTGTTTTCTGCTTGCCACCCTTGCCCTCGGCTTGCTCATTAGGGACAATCTGATCATTTTGATTTATACATATTTCCACACACATTTCAAACTCAGTTCCCTAATTTTCTATTTGATTCTATAAAGCTACTTTGTGACAATAGCAATAACTTTTGGTTATAATAAATTTTATTTTTTGTGGATAAATCATTGTACTTGCTAATTGGCCTTCCATTATTCTATATGCATAGTTCAAAGAGATGATATTGATAAATGCTAGGAACTAGGGATTTTTGGGTAAAAAAACAAACAAACAAAAAATCTGTGCTTAACTCCAACTAGCCAGGACTGAAACTGCACACCAGTGTGACTGTGTACCACTCACCCATCCAGCTGAGGCTGGCATCATCCCCTGCAGCGCACACAGACAAAGGTGAGTATGTCACTTTCGTCGTCAGGACTTGTAAGAGCATGGTGTACGCAATGGACAGGACCTGTCTAATAAAAATTTGGTAAGTGACCAAAAGTTCATACAGTAACACTTTAATATATATTTAGGTCTAGGACATGGTGTAAGATGATTTATACCCTGAAATAAACACAAGCCCTGCTGATGTCGCCTCACCAACTGGGTAAGAGCACTCGACTGACAGCTCCATGGCAACTGGATAGGTGGCAAATCCGAATAAGCCGAAGAGAGCAGAAACTGCTCCAATTATGACTTTCTGCTCCCCAAACTGAGAAACCTGAGAGAATTCGAAGAAACACTGCATGAGACAATTTGTAGTAAGTTGTAGGCCATCTGGAGGACTTTGAGCACTAGCTCGACAATCACTGCCATTAGACAATTTGCAAGAATTTTCTGTTGGAATCCAGTCATGCTAAAACAATACTACACCCGTGTCCTAAAATCAACACTGATTGGATAATTGTTCTCACCACTGCAAATGCGGTGCAGGACAGAGACGTAAGGCACATGCTGATTTTTATGGATTCTGTGAACATCTTTGTTTTGTCCACAAAAATGCCAAGGAAAGCAGCTCCGAGCACCCCGAAGATGATAAAGAGAGCGCCACACAACCCTGCAAAGTCCTGCCACAAGAAAACATTTCATTAGTTACCACCACGTATGGGATGTTAATTTTCTATAACAGCGTGGCTCTAACAGTTCTAGCTGTAATTCAAATACACTTCTTCCAAGACGTTGTCGTTTCCATAGCAACAGTTCATTTTCAGCAACATACTGTATAGTAGACATGCCACATAATTTTGGTATGGTGACGTTTTCACTTTTAATTTTAAATTCTATAGAATCTGGGATGCTGTAATGGTTAACATGTTTCCTGTGACATTATCGAAGCCACAGTTCTACCCACTATGCCACCATGCCACCGCACTTTTTGCTATTATAATAAAAATGCAAACCTTGGCAAATGGTATGATGGAACAGAATTATTGGCATCCTTCCTCCTCTTTACTGTGCACTGCAAAATATATTTTGGCCTTGATTGTGTCTCATTCTATTTTAAGTGCTTGTCCATTTTTTAAAATCTTAATTACCTCCCTGACAGCTAATTAATAATGATTCAACCCACACTTATCATTACACATTTGGCCCACATTTCACCATAGAATAACAATGATGAATTCTCAGAATCTGACATCCATAACACAGCTATTAACAGATGTAACACTTTTGACCCAAAGCTGAAATGCAGCACATTTGTGTCATTTTTCGCTCACAATCTAAATGCTGTTAATAAAAGCTTGATAAAAAATGTTACTGGTTACTGCTGGGCTGCCTTTGGACCAGAATTGCACTTCCCAAATTGGTTCTTATGTCTCCAAACTCAACCATATTTATCTATGGGCGTTTTGTTGTTTTCTACAGAAACTGATTTCTTCCAGTGAAAAGTGGATTTTTTATGCAACCCACTGACCTCTTATGTTGTTCCAAACAACACTGTAGTGTTTTGAGACTGTGAGCAATAAACTGAATTTCAAGCTTGACATTTAGTTTGCATTCATTAAAAAACTTTTTACAATACTGATGTAATACATTATTTTAAATATGAGTTAAAATACATTTAGTATCAGTTACCTTTACAAGACCATGCTACTTTTATCAAGATATTCTATTACTGTTTGGGTAAATATACTTACTTACTTGTTTAGGTAGAACCTTTTTACAAACTGCACACTTTTTTAAACAATAACTTACATTTTGGTAACCTTTGACACAGAGAATCTGCTCGAGGAGTGTGGCGAAACAGGTGAAGATGCCGATGCCTGAGCCAAAACACACCAGCAGGATCATATAGGATTTATTTGTCAACAGCTGCAGGGAAAAGTGAGGAAAATGGCACTTTTAGTAAAATTGCAGTTTCTTTTTAGCTTTTCTATGCAACCACAGACTGATAGCTAAACACAATGGGGAAAAAAAGGAAAGTAGGTGTGACTGAATGGTGACTCTTCTCATAATGGTTCCTGAAGATTGCCTTTACTTTCTTAAAGATTTAACATTGTATTTACCACCCTGTTATTTCCATAATTGCAAAGTATGTGGATGTTGCAGATCTATGTACACATACTGTACATTTTCTTTTACTTGTGGTGTGGTACAATCTTTTCAAGAGCAACTTGAAAATTACATTTAAAATTTTATTCATGAATCTTATAATTTCATGTTAAATGGTATAATGATGTTTTCCCATGGTAACAAATAATGTAAATATATTGTCAACTTTTATATTATGGCCAAAAAATAAATCTACATTTTCTACCTAAAATTATATTTAAAAAATATTTAATTATTAAGTATTACCTTTCCTCTTGAACTCATTAAATATAATAATAATAATAATAATAATAATAAAAACACACACACAAATTTTCCAGTCATTCAGATTTAATCAACACTGTGATTTTTTTTTAGCTTTTTTCTATTTTTTTCCTTCTTTTTTTAAGCTATTTATTTGTTAAGTTTGCATATAGTGTTTATCTTTTATTAATTCTTTGTTCTGTTAACTGTGGATAGTCAGTTTTTTACACCAGGATCTTGTATGTTATATCTTTATTCTCAATTTTGTAATTGTAATTTGTAATTCTCTCATCATTCACTTATTGTCTATACCGCTTTATCCTTGAATTCAGGGTCACGGGGGGCCTAGAGCCTATCCGAGGAGGCTTAGGGCACAAGGCAGGCTAGCTAATAAATGTATGCTTAATGCATACAAAACTGTTGAATCAGCAGGTAGTGCTGCTGATTCAACATTTTTGACATGTTTCATTATTCAACATACTTAAACGGAGTAAGTATGTTAAAGTATAACATGGCGCATTACACAGGGTCCACTAAGAGTATCAATAATTCTGAAGCGGATGCTAAGTTATAGATTCATCATAACCTTTCCATTGTGATTTCACTGCGATTAAGCACAAACTCAGCTTTTTCAGTTTTTGATTACCAAAAAAAAAGGCCATGAAAAGAGTGAATACTGAAAGAATAAAACAATTTTCCAGAAGGTTCATTCAGGAAGTCTATATGTAAAGGTTGTGTGTAGGACTAAGTGCAATGACCTATTACACTTGCATTTGACATGGAGCTCGAGGAATGTTCTCGAGTGGTTAAAAAGTATGAAATGTGTCTGCAAAAACACATTAGCCTTTTCTTTAAAGGCTAAAGGAAAGTGTAACTAGTATTAAATCTTTTAATGTGTATGTAGTACCAGTTTAATCCCTTGAAAGAAAGGCTCGGAGCTAGAGGTCTCTGCGCTGGCAGAAGGTGGCGTTGGGGGAACGCTCTCCTGGATGCCCACTGTTGCTAGGAAACAGACGACGATGGCAGGTATAGCATATATAAGGAGCTGCAATGGTGACTGTGTGTTAGTTTAAAGGCTACAACAGAAAACGCTGGTACTTTTACATTTGGTACATTTTTATATTTGCATATAAATGGATATGCGTGATTGCAAACAATACAAGGGGAGTTCAAGTCAAACTGGGACTTTTTATTGTGCAGAATAACTGAACACCGTTATGAGAGTAAAAGCTAGCTTTATTTCTTTGTATAATCACAGCTTGCAACCCTTATGCACGCTGGTGGCAAGCTTCCATTGTTTGTCAAGGATAAGGCGTTCCACTTGCTGAATGTTCATGGGAATGAATGCAGCGATGCACCTTGGCCGGTATTGACATTCACGGATGTACAACCTTCATTAAAACGTTTGTACCATTCAGATGTTTTACTGTGGCTAAGAGTCTCATCACTAAACTATGCTTCATGTCTTTCTTAAAATCGGTTTCACGCCTTCATTCACAAGTCCTGTTTTGACTTGAACACGCCTTCTATGTTTTACTATTAATAATAATTGATTTATTTCTTACCAACATGAAAAGGCTGTTGCTCCTACTAATGATGATTGGGGAGAAGACATTAACAAAAAGCAGTCCAAGGGGATTTGCTAGAAAATAAATTTAGCATTAGATACGTGGCTGTTTCCTAGAACACCAAAACTGCTGAGTGGTTACTCACACATTGAAGCGATCATGTTAGCTGTAGCGCGTTGGTGCTCAGGGAACCACAGTGCTGACAGTTTGGTAGGGGAGAAGACTACCAGAGGCTGGGCCAGAGAGCACAGAGTCTGTCCGGCCATCACCACGGGGAACATGGTATTCTCCGGCACAGAGTTGAGCACTCCCACAACCCTCACAACACCGCCGGCCATGTTGAGCCACGAGCCCAGAATCAGCTGTAGTAACAAGCAGACACACATACGCTTCATACGCATTTTTTTAACTTATGAAATTATGAAATTATGAAAAAGTCATAATCCTGTAACACATCTTTCTGATCAATATCAGTGTAGTTACTGAACAATCCATAGCAATTGCTTTGAGCTGAATAATAACCTAAGACTTTTTTCTCTTTCTGACTGAGTAATCCTTTAATTGTTATAGTTCTTTGGGACCTGCTTTTAAATTAAACTGATAGTAGAATCCCTTTGCTGTTTTAAAAAAGGAGGCTGGATTGTAGCTGTGCTTACGGTGGGCCGTAGTCCCACTTTATCCAGCATCCACGTGGTGATGAAGCTCAGAGGGATGGCCACCACCATGTAGACCACAGAGAGCCAGTTGACCTTGTCCAGAGTCACATGCAGATGCCCTGCTGTCTGATCCGCTACTGGGGCGAACGTCAGCCATTGCTGCAAAAAAATAAAAATAAAATAAATTAAAAAATGCCCAGGGATTCACTGTTTTAGACCAAAATTGAATGTAACTGAAAGTAAACAGTGATGTTAAATTACAGCACTCAGTTTGTTAAATTAGACATCAATAATCCTTTCTCATAGCTGCAGTAGTGTGGAACAAAAGTTCCACTAATGTGTCTATTTGTGAAAGCAGTAAACACAATGTGAAACTTGAAGCACATGCTCACATGATTTTGATCCTGATGACAGATCTACATAGAAGAAGGGAATTTATGGTCACCATTACATGCTATGCTTCCCCATTTACTGAAAATGCTGATGTCAGGGCAAGCACTTCTCTTTACAACAGTTTCTCAATCAAAACATTATAAAAATATACACTTCCCAAACTTTTTAACCCTGAAGCTCAACCTTGGTCCTGTGGATAATTTCTTAAAGCTGCCATAATCATAAAGACTGTCCCTTTTCTCATCCGAGTCTTATTGTTTTCCTTATGTCATCTCAGGGAGATTTTCTTTTCCACTAATACATCTAGCTTTCCCATAAAGGGTTCAAAATTGAAATCTAAAATTATGTAAACCTAGTGACAATATAACAGAGGATCGCAAAACAATGTACTGTATACACAATTCAACAACTGTTATCTATAAAACTCAAATTGAAATATGATTGCAAGCAAGGGTGAGCGGGCCCAAGCACCTGTGCCATCGGCACCTGGACCCGCCAATTGTATGCTTTTTAAGCATGTTAAGACGCAGAAACTGGAAAAAAGCGTCACACTATGATGTCACTCAATATAATTTCATCCAGGACATTATTAGCCAAATTTGATTCCCCGCAAAGATTTTGTGATGTCACTTAATGTGATTACACATAATGTGTTTGCTAAGATTACCATTATGACACAATATATTATATAACTTTATAATTATATAAAGTTAAAGAAATGAAGGACGTTTTTGGCGTGAATTTAAAGCCACGCCATGGTTGAGAATATCACAATCCATTGCGTGAGTTTTGCAAACAACCCAAAATATCTGACTTCCTGTTGAGTTGAGCCCATGACATGCACAGTGAAAACTGTTCAGCTCAATGAGATCTAGAAGTGTAACAAGTTTCACATGCATATGTGCAAGTATGTATGAGCTATGCAGCACATCTCCTGTGAAGGCCCTGGGCAAACTGAATAAATATAAAAAAATTCAATAGCTGACCAGTGAGACTGCACAGATCCAGTACAGTCCAGTGCAGGACTCCATTCAGTTAGTACAATAGTAGCATTGTATGATGTCAGCGCACATAAAAAAATTATTTCTTGCACATACTGATGTAAAAAAAATTTGAGTTTGAGTTACAAGTGGAAACAGTTAAACAGGTCTGGTAAATTTGTTAATCCAAACTTTATACGCGTTTCATTCTAAAGGATTAAAGCATTTTAGTTGTTACTGTGCACTTTTCCATAAACTTTGCAAGATAAACATTAACCCTTTTAAAGTAATGGTGTTGCAATGAGCTGCAATTGAAAACTGCTACAACCACTGATTAAAATGAAATCACTAACCACTGATTATTCGCTTTGTAAATACAGATAAAGCTAAGCTGTTAAACATGAAACCAATGGCTCTGTTACCTTGTGAGAAGCATTGATTTTTAGATTCTCTTAGTGAAAACAGTCACTGCAGATCAATATTAAGTTCTGACTCAGACTTTCTCCTATGATGAAACATGTCTATCGTGATGATGGTGATTATTTCTACGATTACTCGACTCCATTAACACAGCATGAGAATGAGAGGAAATAGCTTGAGGTATATGAATATTATGTAACACATATGTCTGGACTTTCTGAACCGTCAAACATAATTTGAATCTGGACTGACTTGTTGCACTGACACAACTTTCCAACACTAACACTATCATCATAATAAATATATAATATATAATAATAATATATAATAAAATAATTGAAGTAAAAAATTTTTTATGAAAAAAATCATCCCTCCATTATGGTTTCAGAGCTGAGTAATATCTTTGTCATGACACCAATTCCAACTGCCCATACACCTTAGTAGTACACTATGTTGGTTTTTCATTTTATTTTATTTTTGGCTCGGTTCCATATACCAATACTAGATTTGTACACTATTTGGTAAGAAACGTTTGACTCTATGATCAGCACTGATGCCATCTTGCCTCCAGTCTGGGTGCTTTGTGGGTTTCCTCCAGATACTCCAGTTTCCCTACGGTCTAAAAACATGCATCGTGAGCTAACTGATGTGTTCCTTATGACCTGCTACCATACACATCATAAGCAGTATGGAAAGTGACTAAATGAACAACAGCATGCTTTCATAACCTCTAAACTGGGCAATCGCTTGTACTTTTTGTTAGCTCTCCTGCTGTTTCTATAAATCTGTCCTGCTGAACACCTCTAGCAGTATATTCCATCCTAAGCACTTTGCTCAGCTGAAGCCAGCCTGCTATTAATCTTGAGAATTGCTTGCAGTTCAGTCTGTGAAAGTGTTTTTATCACTCACAAGAGTGTTCAAGTAAATATTAGGAATGCTCTATAGATGCTGATTGTAATTGATTTGTAATTGCCTATGGTTTAGACTTTAATGATAGTTCAATTTAATATCATGATTTACTTTCTTTTACTTTTTTTTGGTTTTCTATTATATATCAAGCAAGTTGAGACTCAATAAACATGACAAAGTATAAAAGAAAAGATTCATTTGATTGATTAATTCATTCATCTTCTATAATGCTTACCCTGTGTACAGAGTTTCGAAGGGGCCTGGAGCCTCTCCCAGGAAACTCTGGGCATAAGGCTAAAACAAAGGCACCTGGACAGGGTGCCAATCCATCACAGGGCTCACACACACACATCCAAACACTTCAGGCATGTCTTTACACTGTGGAGGCAAACTGGAGGCATCCCACTAAGCACGAAACACACAGACCCAAAGTGGTAGTCAAACTCCCGACTCTGGAGGTGTGAGGCCACAGTGCTAAGCACTACGCCACCAACTCTGTAGATGCTGATTGTAATTGATTTGAAATGTAATTCTCATTGATTATGGTTTAGCCTTTATTGATTGTACATTGTGATATTAAAGAGCTTTCTTTTACATACTTTTTTCTCTCATATTATAGGCCAAGCAAGTTGAGACTCAATGAACCCAATGAAGTGATTATTTAAAATGAAAGAATGAACTATAGAATAAATTAATGTCATGATTCTTTCATTCATATTGTGTGTACAGGGTTGTGGGGAGACCGCAGCCTAGCCAGAGGTGGGACACCTTAGACACTGATTTGTAATGTGATTCTCATTGCCTATGGTTTACCCTTTAATGATTTTACATAGTCTTTGCATTGTGGGAGGAAACCGGAGTGCCTGGAGGAAACCCATCAAGCATGGGAAGAACATGCAAACTACTCGCACACAGGCCGGAGACGGGACTTGAATCCTTCACTCTGAAGGTGCGAGTGCATAGTGCTAACCACTACACTACCATACCGCCTGATTGTTATGATCACTCTCTCTCATTGTCTATACAGCTTTATCCTGTTTTCAGGATCATGGGGGATTCCATTCTATGAGAATTAGGGCATGAGGCGGAGTACACCCTGGACAATCCATCATAGGGCACACACATACATACACACACACACACTCACTCACTCACACACTACGGGCAATTTGGGAAGGCCATTTTGCCTAACCTGCATTTGCATTGTGGGAGGAAATCGGAGTACCCGGAGGAAACCCACCAAGCATGTGGAGAAATCCATCAACAGGCCCTAGGCGGGAACGCAGAATCCACAGTGCAAACCACTACACCACCATGCTGCCTGATTATTCTTATGATGAGTCATAATATTAGTACAGTCGGATGCATGTAGGGGCGGAGCCTATAAAGTTTAACGGCACACTTGTCTCATTCTAATCCTAATGTAAAATTACTACATCAACTGACTTTGCGTTTCCATTCTTAAAATGTTGTCGGAGAACTTTAGTTTGTGCTGATGTGATAAGGATGTGTACAGACTGACGACGTCTATATGCCGCAGATCGAAAGTAGTAGTTTGGACTCGACGATTTCAGAAAGTGACTCGCAGTCACTTACCACTGAGTTCGAGCAGTTGAGCACGCAGAGCACTAGCAGTATGAACCATCTTCTCTTGTACACTCGGAACTCCGGCGCTCTCCTCCTCCTCTCTGCGGAGTTACACTCAACTTCCGAGGAGTCGGTGTCAATTCCTCCATCCTCCATGGAGCAGCTGTAAGTGGGAAGCGCTGAGGCTCAATCACAGCCAGGCAGTGGGATGAACATTTCAAGCGCAAGAGTCGTTCAAAGTCTTCAACTAAACCCGCCAACTCATATTCGGTAACGAGTAAACTCTACTCATGTTCAGTATACTGTATGTTCTGCACCCACACTGCCGGCTGAAGAGTCACTTAAAGCAGCCAATGGAAGTGGAAGGCAGGCGATTATGGCCACGCCCTTCGCCTCGTGACGTCTGAGTCATCGCGCCGGGGTGAATGCACAGCGGGTGGAAGTTGACGCCGGCGCGTGCGGGTGCTTTCTTTACCTTGTACGCATGCGGTTAGGTTGTTGCGAGTTACAGCTTAGTGCAAAACATGAATGTATCCTGCGTCAAAACAGCTATCCAAGCCAACCACAGATAATCAAAAATCATTTTAGTCACAACATTAAAACCAAAACCGATTGATTACAGTGGCACTTATCAAGTCAAGTTCAGCATTTTTCATATATATGTATACTGCCCAGTAAAATTAATTTGTTAGAAAGGCAGGGATCAGACAGCATACACAGTTCAGGGCCTTGTTTAAGGCCCCAAAAGCAGAAACTGATACAGCTAGGGCTTGAACTGCCAACCTTCTGATCATTAACTCATTGAGTCTTAACACACTGAGCCTCAGGTGTTCAATCCAGGAATCAAACGAGAATGGGAATCTTGGATGATACCACTACACCAGTGGCGCAGGTGTGGAATATATCATTAAGCAAATGCAAAGAAAATACACAGGGAAAAAATGGGAAAGTACACGGATCTAAGAAAAGGACAAAAAATTGTAATGGACAACTAGATCAGAGCACCTCCAAAACAGCTGCTCTTGTGTGGTGTTGCTGCTATGCAATGGTTGATTCCTTCCAAGAAAAGGACAACCAGTGAAATAGTGACAATATCATGGGCACCAAAGGCTCAGTGATAAACTAATGACTTTATACCAGACACTAGCTCACACCTTCAGAGGTCTTATGTCCATGTCTTGACAGGTTATAGCTGTTTTGGTGGCACAAGGGGAACTGGTAAAATGTTCGGGTGGATAGTTTTAATTGTGGCTTATTGGAGTCACGAGGGCTAGGCAAAATTTGGCTAGACAATCCGAAAGAGGTGTATGAAGGCATATTGGCATGGTAATAATTTTAATTATATCAGCCTTTGAAAAACACAATTTGAAATTATATTGGTGAGATTGGTGGATTTTCTCAGGGTACTCTGGCTTTCTCCCACAGTCCAAAACGAAGCATGCACTGTACATGCAGATTAGTCTAAATTGCCCATTGTGCAATGGGTTGGAAGTGTGTGTGTGTGTGTGTGTGTATGTGTGTGTGTGTGCCATGCGATGGTTTGTCACCCTGTCCAATGCAATCTACACTTTTTGGGGGGCTTTGATTACTATTAATCAATGAAATGGTGGCTAGTATTAGTGTTAGCACTGTCATGTTGCAGCTCCAGGGTCTGGGTTCAATTCCCACCTTGTGGTCTGTGTGCATGGAGTTTGCATGTTCTCCCTGTGCTTTTTGGATTCCCTCCTTGATGGGTTAATAATAAAAGAGGGTTTAAGGGCAAGGGCTGGGGGGGTAGCCTTAAATATTTATGCCACATTTACAAGGCAATCTTCCTTTTCCCCACCCTTTTTGCCTTTGATCATCTCAGCATTCAATATTTGACCATTTTGTTGCATGTGATAAACAATGTTGATTAAAAGTATTTTGATAATTATGTTGTTTTTTTTAATCCTATACAAGCTTTTACACTGTAGTGAATCTCTTATGCATTAATCAAATATTTACTGAAAGAAATCAATGACTTACTGACAATTTGTTCAAGATTATTCAGAACTAATTCTGTATGTATGTATTTGGAAAATAAATCAATTGTATGTGAGAGCGTTAAAAAACAAAACAAAACCTAAATATGTGCATGCTGCCATGCATTTGCGTGTTTGTCATTTTTAAAGCAATAATGCACCATTCTGTTTCCATCGTGTTTCATCCAAAAGGCATTTTTTAAAAAGCATAATCTCTCCCTGAAAGAGGATAAATGTAACTTTGTGAAATGAATGAGATGAGCGCTACACGCCAGCACGGGACTCCCGACCTCCCCCATTCAAGCTGCATCTCCGCGCATGCGCAGCGGCCCCCCGTGGTTTCGGCCTGTTTCGGAACCGCTCGGGCATTTTCGCCTCTTTGTTTTACTGATAGTGGATTTAACTCGGATTCAACCCAACATCCAACGGAGCGCTCTCTTCGTAAACAGGTTAGTTTGTGTAACTTGGACCCGTGTATACAGGTCGGTGCATGAACTTGTCTTTTGGCAGGTTTTGATCCCCGATCGAGGAGTTGTTGAAATGTATTCTCCGTTTCTTGTCCGCCTGATGGCAGCTATGCATGCTATACGTGTTGTTATAGGCTACGTGTGTGTGTGTGTGTGTGTGAGAGCGAGAGAGAGAGGGAGAGAGAGAGTGTGTGTGTGTGTGCCTATGTGGTCGTGCTGTGGATGGCGACTCCGGGCCCAGGGCTTTCACACCGGGCTTGGGTTTTCCTTTACCAGCATGCTAAAGCCTTCATCCGTGGTGTCAGGGCTTTGGGCAGTAATGCGTTCAGTGTGTCCTTTACCATGCAGGGGGTGTCTTTTTGCGTTAGGTGTGTGTGTGTGTGTGTGTGTGTGTGTGTAGCGCTTGCTGGGGGAAACCAGTTCTCTTTAGCCTGGAATGTTCTTCAAGGAAAAAGCACCAGCACTTTGATGCGTTTAAAAGTTGGGATTTGACCCGCATGAGATTTGCCTAGAGCTGAAATAAAGTTGGGACAAAACAAAGTTGGAGACTAAACCAACCGTTTGCGTTTCAGCAGCTTGTGCTAATATGCTGGAAGCTCCAAAGCCACTGGAGCCAACAAGTCGGGCTTCCTCCCTCTCCCAGGCGCCGGTGTGTCGATATATCGAACTGAAAACATACCGGGAAACACTGGTCATGATAAAGTGTCAGCTCTAAACTTTGGCATCGTCTCTGTGCTGCTGTCTGTAAGGAGATATACACTACATGGAAACAGGTATTTGGCCAAACCTGTTAATTATTGAATTGAAGTGTTTCAATCAGGCCCTTTATCCCCCAGTGAAGTGGAATCTTGATGCTTCAGCATACCAAGACATCTTGGACAATGCTATGCTCCCAGCTTTGTGGCAACAGTACAGGTTGCGTTCAGCCCATTTCTATTCCAACCTGACCGTGTCACAAAGCAAGGACTATAAAGACATGGTTTGATATGTCCGGTGTGGAAGAACCTGACTGGCCCGCACAGAGCCCTGTGACCTCAACTCCATCTGAACTGGAACGGAGATTGCAAGCTAGGCCTTCTCGTCCAACATCAGCGCCTGACCTCATGAAGAGACACGAATACCCACAGGAATATTTCAAAATCTTGTTATAGCTGCAAAAGGTGGACCAACTCCATATCGACGTGTATGTATTTGGATACAATGTCATTGCAGGTTTGGCCAAATACTTTTGTGCATATAGTGCGTGTGTGTGTATGATTTCCTGTTCAGTTTTCCTTAAAAAAAAAAAAAATTGCATACACTTTTGTTTTTTTCTTCTTCTTGTTTGGGCATGATAGAGTGAATCTCTGTCAGCATGTATTTAGGATTTGATCTCCCTCCTAATGTTTAACAAACTCCGTGACTCCTTTGGTGTTGCTGTTGATTTATGCAGCATGGACCAAGTCTATGTTCACTTTACACGGCACGTTGTTTAATCCAGATTTTTCCCCCCTCAAATCGAATTTGCTCGTCACAACGGTTCACATTCATAATTGCAACTGACTCTTACATGACTCTAATGTGGATGCGTTAGTCCTCGGAGACGACACGCATTTACACATTGATACGTCTTTTGCTCATGCCATCTGGATTAAAACAACTTGTATGCATGCAGCTGCTCATTCATTTCAATCAAGTCGATGTGATTTTAAGAAGAATACGCTTGGGGTTTTGCTCTGGAGGATGGCAAGCAGTTAGTCGGCGCTATTTATTGAGGTCCAGAAGAGGGAAGGTGCCCAGACGCCATGCTTTAGCTTTTTTAAAAGCTATTGCTAGCACTGCTATGGAATCCCAAAACTGCACGCGCGGAGACAAAAAGTCGCATTAATTTCCATCTGACTGTTCTCTTTTAAGTCACATGACAATGTATGGGATATTTATGAGAGTGACCTCATATCTTATCATCGTCTATACCGCTTTATCCTGCTTACGGGGGCCTGGAGCCAAACCTACGAGGCAGTGTACACCCTGGACAGGTTGCTAATCCACTGCAGGGCACATACCCGTACACACTCGCACACACTGCATGCAATTTGGGAATGCCAGTTAGTCTTACCTGCATGTCTTTGTACTGTGAGAGTATGGGGAGAACATGCTCAGATCAAACCCGGACCCTGGAGTTGCGAGGCGAGTGCTAACCACTACGCCACCATGGCGCACATGACTCACATCTGATTTGGTAAAACAGCTTTAAAGAAGTTAGATCTGTGTCACATTAGGATCGAAAAACTAAAATCAAATAGAATTTGAGTCACTTCATGTAGGTAATGTGAACGTAGCACAAAAGTCTAGCTGCACAGGCATAAATCGACAGTATATTACTTCATTTTGCTTACAGTGTGTAAACACTAAATACAAGAACATTTACTGCATCAGAAATTACATGGCTTCCTCCTTTAGTGCGCCAATCGTTCTGGGTCAGTTCTGATAGACTGCTGGGTTGCGAAGCTGTTATGTTTGGTGCTGGTTGATCTTTAATTGTTCGTTTCACAGCCACCTTCAGACTTACCATTTTTGGGAACCCCTCTATGAGAACCCTCCGAATCCTCTTTGTAAGGGAAACACTTGACATCATCTGTTAAACTGTGTAATGTTCACGAGTGAAATGTTTCTCGATTTTGAGCCAGCCTGACGAGTCTAAACAGATGACCAAGGTCAGACGCTGCCAGACCCAAACATCAGCGCTGTAAGGGAAATGTGTATTGACATGCAATCAGTTCTTATTAAACAGGTGAGTTCTTGGGCCTTTTTTTGTAAGATGATATTTTACACTATATTAAGGCAGTCAGGAGGTCAGTCTGTCCTTTGGCTCAGGGGCTTGAACTGTACCTCAAGCATTCATTAGTTGAATACTGCGAGCATCAGGGGTTTCAGTCTAATGTGTGCAGCTATCGGAAACCATGACAGTGTGAGAGTTGCTCGTATGTCTTTTAGAGAGCGGCATAAGGACAACTGGCTTTTCAGGAAAGTCAAACTCCTCTCTAAAATATATGGCTAAATAATTATAAATCGAAATATTTGTGATGCGTTTAGTGTTAAGTGGTTGCACAGTTAGAGCCTGTCTGGACGTCTGACATCACAGTGGGACATTTCTAGTGCAGGTAGATTGATTCTTAATAGGAAACAATGTTCAAAATTGAGTGATATCTGACAGTCAGATGGCATATATGGTGACGTATTATATCACAGATGGTAATATCTGACGTTTGCTGGCATATCAGTGACAAATAGCTAGAGGAATCGACTCCGTGTTCAGGAATGCTGTGCAGCTATTCGACACAGTTGGTCTAAATAAAAGCAGAGACTCTGCTTGTCTACTTGCCAGCTGGTAGATAGGAGAGTTTGATGACGTTGTTGGTGGTATTAGTATGAAAGCTGAAGCATTGGAACCTGATCTCTTTGAGCAGAGTGTACAGAAGAAGAAGTGAGAAAGCAGAGTAGACTAAAGTGCTGCCGGATCACTCTCCTTAGGTAGAGATGAAGTGAGAGCTAATGCCCGCATTCGAATGAGCTCAGAAGTGTGAAGTCAGAACTTTTGAAATGCATAGATTCTACAGGGTGGGACATTTATATGGATACACCTTAATAAAATGGGAATGTTTGGTGATATTAACGTCCTGTTTGTGGCACATTAGTATACGTGAGGGGGCAAACTTTTCAAGATGGGTGGTGACCATGATGGCCATTTGGAAGTCGGCCATCTTGGATCCAACTTTTGTTTTTTCAATAGGAAGAGGGTCATGTGACACATCAAACTTATTGGGAATTTCACGAGGAAAAACAATGGTGTGCTTGGTTATAACGTAACTTTATTCTTACATGATTTATTTTGTAAGTAAATTTTTAAGTTTCTCTTTGTTCACAGCCATTGACATGTCGAAGAGGTTAACACGTGATGAGCGGATCGAAATTGTGTTGATAGCTGGTGAACGCAGTAACTGGGTCATTGCAGCAGATTTCAATGCAAGACACCCTACGAGACCACCCATCTCCCATGCTACAGTTAGCAAACTGCTTGCTAAGTTTAGTGAAACTGGTTCAGTGTTGGATTTGCCAAAATGTGGACGCATGAAAACTGTCACTAATGAACAAACATCAGTGGCTGTCCTAGCTTCATTCAGCAAGAGCCCACAGCGTAGCACTCGCCACATGTCCCTGGAGAGTGGCATTAGTCGAACATCCCTTCGGCGGATTTTAGCTACTCACAAATGGCACCCTTACAAACTCCAGCTACTGCAGCATCTCAACGAGGATGACCCAGATCGGAGCACGCAATTTGCAGAATGGGCAAAACAAAAATTGGAACAGGACCCTCGGTTCACGTAGAAGATTTTGTTCTGTGATGAGGCAAACTTTTATGTGAATGGTGAAGTTAACAAACAAAACCACTGCTATTGGTCTGACACTAACCCACATTGGATAGATCCCTCCAAGACTGTTGGAACAAAAAAATGATGGTATGGTGTGGTATATGGGGTACAAAGATAGTGGGGCCATTCCTCATCAATGGAAACCTCAAGGCCACTGGATATTTGCTAAATTGGATAAATTGCTACATGATGACGTGTTTCCCTCTTTATGCACTGAAGCTGGCACGTTCCCTGAGTTTTTCCAGCAAGATGGTGCACCACCACATTATGGGTGTCAGGTCCGAGCATTCCTAGTTGAACAGTTTCCTGAAAAGTGGATTGGTCTTCGTGGGCCAGTTGAATGGCCCCCAAGGTCTCCCGATCTGACCCCCTTAGACTTTTATCTTTGGGGTCATCTGAAGGCAATTGTCTATGGTGTGAAGATACGAGATGTGCAGCACCTGAAACTATGGATGCTGGAAGCCTGTGCTGGCAGTGCGGTGTTGCTATCAGTGTGTGAAGAGTGGGAGAAGAGGGTTGCATATCATCACAATGGGCAGCACATTGAACACATTTTATAAGTGGTCAGAAACTTGTAAATAACTCATGAAAGAATAAAGTTACGTTAAAACCAAGCACACCATTGTTTTTCTTGTGGAATTCCCAATAAGTTTGATGTGTCACATGACCCTTTTTCTATTGAAAAAACAAAAGTTGGATCCAAGATGGCTGACTTCTAAATGGCCACCATGGTCACCACCCATCTTGAAAAGTTTGCCCCCTCACATATACTAATGTGCCACAAACAGGACGTTAATATCACCAACCATTCCCATTTTATTAAGGTGTATCCATATAAATGGCCCACCCTGTAGATTATTTTGTTTAGCAATGAGTTAGCCAGCCAGCTATCTGTTTTGAGTGGTGTACACTCACTGGCCAATTCATTAGGTAGACCTTACTAGTACTTGGCTTCTTTGTGGCAAAGGTTTTCAACAAGGTGTTGGAAATATTCCTGACAGATTCTGGTCCATATCGACATGATGGCATCACGCAGTTGCTGCAGGTTTGCCGGCTCCACATCCATGATGCAAATCTTCTGTTCCACCACATCCCAGTGGTGCACTAGAGGCTTGAGAGTTGGTTACTTTGGAGGCCATTTGAGTACAGTGAACTCATTGTCATGTTCAGGAAATCAGTTTGAGATGATTTTAGTTTTTTTGAAATGACGCATTTTCCTGTGGTCATAACGGGATGGACGTGCTCAGCAATAATATTTAGGTAGGCTGTGGCATTTAAATGCTCAATTGGTATTAAAGTGCCCAAGGTGTTCAAAGAAAATATCCCCTACACCATTCCACCGCCATCATAAAAGAAGTGTAACCTAAGAAAAAAATGGTAGCTTTTCATGTTGCAGATTTTTACTTGAAAGCAATCTTGTCAAAGGCCACATGTTAATTAACAAAGATTAATATGCACACCATTCGGGATACAGATTTGCTTTAATTGCAAAATATGATGCACAGAAATTACACAGTGCAGATTGTATTTGTAATGAAATCCCAGAATCAATGGAGTGTTGGTTAATCGGTACATGATTTGCACACGATATTTAGCCTCGTATCAGTCTGACACCTGTGCACAATTGTTAACAATTCAGGCTGCTGTTTTCTCATTCAGTTGCAAGAATATAATGACACATGCTGGAAGACCCAGCAGGCCTGAGTCGCAGTATGCATGCCTCCTTCCTTGCTTAAGGCTTACACTTTTCTGGACACATGGGACCCTTGGCTTGAAAGATGACTGGAATGAAATGTAAAAAAAAAAAAAAAGTGAAAGAAATGTGGCCGCCGCCAGCTTTTCTTGCAAATCCGTTTTTACGTCCTTCTAATGCAGAAGCTTGAGATGTAGTCTGCTGCAATCGTTCAGGTTATTACTCAATACGCTGCTGCGACTTGCTCATGTAGGAGGGTACGAGTGAATCAGAATCCACGGATGAAAACCGAGCGTTATCAGCACGAGCAAACTGACGGATCGACATCAGACCGGCGTAGCGCTCGACTTCAGGTTTGTTTTTTCTTCGTCTGATGCCGCTTGCACTGGTTTGCGAAGGTCGATGCGCGCCTCGTTATTTGAGAAGAAAAGTTCAGAAGCGGTTGTGAGGAGGCGGCCTCGGTGTGCCTCGTGTTTTGTTGCCACTTCTGACTCACTGGCAGCAGCTGAAAGGTTTTTTTTTCGGTTGAAACAAAGCTGTCTGTGCAGTCTGCTCTTTCGCTGTGTGGCAGGAAAAGCCAGTTCTAAAACGGGTAAAGCCTGTGGTCATGCACTAGGCCGTACAGGCGGCTGATACGGAATTTTGTTGATATGGTTCATGTTGGGTAAATTTCTTCTTTAGGAGGTCATACAGGTATTTGTTGAAACAAAGCGAGACACCTACAGGTATTTATTTTTGGGGGGAACTTTAGCTTTTTTTCTTTTAAAACTATGTTCTAGCTGGTTAATAACACATGGCAACACACAAGGCTTTCCAGCTGTGGCTTTCTTTAATAATTATTCTCATTGACAGTGGAAAAAAAAAAAAAAGAATATTTGACCATAATCTGTCTTCCTCTAAATAATTTTTTTTGGTTATAGAACTGTTATAATGTAAAAGCTATAATACACTCGTATCCATGCTGTTGGGATGATATTCAGCAAAACAGCATGGATGTGAGCGGCGATTACCCGTGGACTTGTCTCAGCTCCCTAATATTACATTTTTGTTGAAATGTTGAATCTCATTCTAATAAAATCTAATTAATTTTCTAACAGAATGCAGCTGAATCAGATGCAAGCTGTAATTCAAATCACAGGTGTGCATTAATGTGTGTGTTCAAGTAACTTGGTATCATGATTTGAAGGTTGTTGCAAGGTTATTTTCCATCTCAGGGTGTTAAACGTGAGATGGGGTAAAAAAAACCTTGCATGCGTCTGTCCCAGTAGGCCTCACGTTTTGCTCTGTTAGAACACGTAAAGCTCATATAAAGCTCCTTTAATTGCGTTTGTACAGTTGCATTCTCGAGCGCTCGGATTATGGTGAACTTTTAAACATTTCGTGCAACGTTTTGGACTGAAACTGCAGCACAGCAGCAACAACAGACAACTCCATGTAGCTTGGCAACATGCCGACCGACTAACCTTTTAGATTTAACTGAGCACTGACATTATTATTATTATTATTATTATTGTTATTATTATTATTATGGGATCTAATGTGAATACTGCCATAAACTGATTTTAAAAAGTCGAAAATGGAACTGTTGCATCATGTGTGTAAAGCCATTTTGAATTGACTTCACTTGTTTAACGGGAAAGAAACCGCTTGGGCAATTGAAATTTCCTGTTGGGTGGGTAGTAGGGGTGGGGGTGGGGGTGGGGGTGTTCTGGGTCTTGGGACATTTTTGGTGGTTTTTACTGGTTGCAAACGAGGAATTACATGTTGGAACGTCACGCACAATTACCTTATCCTTTCCGTAGTATCAGCTCGTTCATAATGAAATTCTGGGAGGAGTCTCCAGTGCCCATGCAACAGTAATGCTGTTCCTGTAACACTTCCACCACGGCTTTGAGAGTCTTCAGGATGGATGATGCGCAATTTGCAATTTATCGGATAAAAATCTTGTTTTATTAAGTTTCAAGAGAAAATGAGGGAAGAAACGTTTATCGTTACACAGATCAGCCGTAATATTAAAACCCTAATAATTAGGCCAGATGTTGTGTAAGATCCAAGGAGAGCTCTGGCCCCTCCCTGAGGCTAGATGATCCATTAGTGCAGGTGACCTCGGTGGGATGTGATTTGGTGTCTGGCACTGGGACGTTAGTGGCAGTGACGTTTGGTTGGATGATGTGGGTTTCAGGGTGGGGCCTCAGTTGATCGGACTTGTTCGTCTGGTGTGTTCCATGGAAGCATCGGAGTTTGGCAACAATATTTGCCAGGCTGATCTCCAAACTTGGCACTGGGTGTTCAAATACCTTTTTCTGTCTTGGCTTACCGTTGACATTTTTTTTCAGCAATTTGTGCTGCTTTTCTATGGAATCGGACCAGACAGGTTGGGCTTTGGTTCCCACAAGCAAAGATGAGCCTCGTCTGCCCAAGTTTACTGGCATATAATTAATAATCGGCGTTATTCAAGTCACCTTCTGGTGGTGTTAATGTTGTGGCTGATCCGTGTAAGGGACTGAGATGATCCGAATTATTAGAAGCATTCACTACCGATGCATTTGAAAAGTCTGATTCTTTAATAATTCATAACTTGTAATTCTTGACCAATTGCTTTACTGTAAGACGAATACAACCTGCATGGTTAAAGGAAACTCATCATCACACCTGATCATTGATAATTTTCCCATAACCGCACTTCCTGTTGTTTCATTTATTTATTCCCTGTCAGTTTTTTTTTTCCTTCCCTGGAGTGGATCTTGAATAGCGTTAGTTTTATTAAGTGTTGAATCAGACTCCTGTCATGTGATAACATACAGCTTCAAAGCACGCTGTTTAATGTTATTCGAAATGCTCAATAAAGTAATGATATTTCATTATATCGTCAAAAACCTAAAGTGTCAGTGAGTGCCATCTAGTAGTGAGCTGATGGAGCAGTGCGTTGCGCTCCCGCTGAGGGCCTCTTCCTCTCCCTCTGTGGCTTGTGTGGGTGTTGGGAAGCCTCGCGTTTTGTACGCACGAACGTTTTGAATGAAAGCGTTGATCAAGCCGTTTATTTGTTTTTCGGCGTGTCGGAAGCAGGGTCGCTTACAGTGCTCTGTGTCGGTTTGTTTATCTCCTGAATGCACACTGTGTGCCACTGTGTACAGCTGCTAAATTATGTGATAAGCCATCCTTGCTAACAAAGTCACGCTTCTCGTATTGATCTCTTCCAACGTGCCTGAACGTGACATACCCACGATCCGCCAGCTCGCTCATTATCTCCCTCTGGTATGTTTTTTTTTTTTTTTTTTTGGTCTTCTCCCCCCTCACTACCTAAGTGTAGGTGGGGATATTTCTAATATCCTGAGTCACACGAGTCTGCATGCTGCAATTTACACTTCAGTGTTGCTGAACTGCAGAGACGGAGCTTGTGCACTTTGTGCTATATGTGTGGTTAAGGGTGTGTGTGTTATCAGACATAAACCCATAGTTTTAGTTTGTGTGCTAAGATTGGGCAAAATGTTTTATTTTTTAAAAATATGTCGGGACACACACCAGACACTGCTGAGTAGACAGGATTTCTGTGCTTCTGAATAGCAGTCTATCCAAATCCCAAGCCAGCATCTTTCTCTAATCCACCATTATTATTATTATTATTATTATTATTATTATTATTATTATTATTATTTTAAATACGGTGCATGCAGCAATTTCTCCAAATGGGATTTTACTCAAGTCGATAATCCAGGCAGGGAATCAGACAAACGTGTTTTTAAATGCAGTAAGTCAGGGATAAAACATGAACAGGAACACTGTTCTAGAAAGAAATCAACATCGTGTGACGTCGCCCAGCCTGAAGTAGAATCACTGTTGCCATCTGATCGTTGATTGTTTTCCTGTTTGTACTTTCTATCAAAAGTGATTATTCTTAAAAATGGTGGATCTCATACACTCGTGTGTGTTTCCTGACAGCACGATATCTCGAGCGAGTTTGAAAGTTTTTAGGATTTGTGTTGAGCGATTCATAGAACCAGCAGATGAGATTTGTTTTTGGATCAGATCCAAACATGGTCAAGGGTACCACAAGGTCAAATTTAATTTTTTTTTTTTTCATTTTTTTTTCAGGTTGTATGATTTCTGTTTATTAAAGACAAACAAATTAACTACAAGATGGACTAGACGTTTTGGCCTTGGTGTCAAGTTCTACCAGGGTCAGTCAAAAATTATCCGCATTTTGGCTATAGAAATGATTTTAATGTTCTAACTTCTAAAAGACAAATACATCATTTTTAGACCTAATCAAATTGCTTTTCAATACACTTTGTGCATCTGTCAAGAAGCTTTCATATTTCCTCACTAAAAATGGTTTAGGCCGAGCCACGAGTTCACTGCTTGATCAGAAGTGAATCTTTGTCCTTGTAGGGCTGCTTTCAGGGGATCAGACGGGTGAAGGTCTGATGGTCCGAAGGTGCTTTCACACCTCAAAGCAAAGTTTTTGCAGAGTGTCGACAGTGTGCGCAGAAATGTGCGGACGTGCATTTTAATGCATGATCGTCGTGCTCTTAAATAGCAGTCCTCTTTAAGTGCTTTGGATTGTGGAACCCTTTCTCCTGATAATGTTCCAATACTGGCCATTGAGAATCCCAGAAAACTGGACCGGAGGATGTTTCCGTTCCATACTCCGTTTCACATCCCTAGGATATCGGGTCCATTTGTTAAATTTCGCATTATGCCTTATATTGATATTTTTAAAAAATAAATGTAACGCTCTTGCATGCCTTCCTCTCATATTAGTTACGACTGTGTAGGTCTGAGGATGTCATTGGCACGTGCTACATAGATTCCCAGCTCAGCCAGGTTGCCATTGTTCGGCCTTGAGCAAGGCCCTTAACCCCAACTGCTCCAAGGGCGCTGTACCACGGCTGACCCTGCGCTCTGACCCCCAGTTACACTGGGATATGCGAAGAAGGAATTTCACTGTGCTGTAATGTATATGTGACAAAATAAAGGCTTTACTTACTTTACTTTACTTGCTTACCATGGTGCGATTGCTTCCATATCTGATTCGATCAGTGCCTGAGAATGATGTATCGTTCTCAAGATCACCTTTTCAAGAGGACACGGGTACAGTTCCTGTGCGTGAAATGATGCGTTTTCACTCATCATAATGAACCAGACTTTGGGGTGAAGTGTTCTCTGAAACCATCCTAGGGCTCTAAGAAACGAAGTTATTTTATTTATTGTTCAATAAATAATAATTTCTTAGTTTATATATAATTGTAAATAAAGAAATATGAATGACATGGATAAAAACATTTTTTTTTGGTCGTGAGCTTTATGAAATTTAGTTGATGCAACTTCTTGTCGAGCATCTGAACAAATATAGTACGGGAGTGAAAGTGTCCAGCTAAGCATGGCCGTAAAGTAAAAATGCACAGTTGTTTATGACCTGCTTGTAAAAGAATGTTGCCTTAAAGTAGTAGAAGTAAATGAAATTGCATTTTAATTTCAAATTTAATGTCCTTATAGAAGATAGTTTTAGGACAAAGCGTTATTTATAGTGGAATGCGATAGGTGCAAGTATGTTATTTTTGTCCCATCATCTGGAGATCATGATTTTGTGCTTCAGCCGAGAATCTAGAGTCCAGAATGGCCGGTCTCTCTCTCTCTCTCTCTCTCTCTCTCTCTCTCTCTCTCTCTCTCTCTCTCCCTGTGTTGAGCGATGGCATGCTCACACTCAGTCATAGTGACAATAGCTAATCACGGGCATCTACGAGCTCATGCACACAGAAGGGTCAGATAGCGCTTTGTGTGTTATGCTGCTCCCTAATGCTGCGGGAGTGGCTTCATTTCCTCGCAGGAAGCACATGTTGGCATGCGCCCTCCCTGGTTGGTATCCGTCTATGGGTGAGAATTGGACACTATTCAATTAATGAAAAAAAATTATTTTAAGTTGCTTATCTGAAACAGACACATGTCATCAATGTCACGTACAGTAAGCTTAAAAAGGTTTTCACCTTTGCATACTGTGTAATCGTAAATATAAATCAGTGGGATGCAAGTTGCATTAGTGTATGGAGTCACGCTCTTAAACTAAATCACTGTCTCGCGTAATTATCAGGACGTCTCCACCATGTAGGTTAGAGTGACCAGTGACCACTTTTCCGTCTGATGATCCATCATATAAAGTGCTTTTCTGCCAAACAGTCAGTGTGTCTGTCGGATCGACTTAGCAGCCGCATGATTGTGTGTGTGTGTGGTGTGTGTAAAACCCTGCCTGTAAAAGCAGAAAGGATTCTCTGGGAATTATCAGGTGGTTTCCTAAAATACCGCTCAAGAATAAAATTGAAATAAAAGCAGGCAGGTCTGGTGTGTTGATGCAGTGCAAAGCCCTGAGCACGCACAAGTCACACTGAGTTTGTTTTAATGACTGTGGGTGCATGTACCAAAGTGATTCAATATATATATATATATATATATATATATATATATATATTTTTTTTTTATTCTTTTGTACAAATATAAAGGTTTGAGTGCAAACTATGAAACAATGTTGGAACACAAATCCCCGGCATTCTCCATCACTGAATCTGAAACATCAGGGAAGGTTGTGTGTGTACAGCACCGGTATGTCATGCTACACTGTGTAGGGACAAACCAAGTGATTAGGAAGCAGTGAGTAAATATATTATAAATGGGCATGGAAGAGAAGAAAAATTATTTTTAAAGAAGAAGAACATTTAATACTTTATGCTTATTCTACTAGGGATATACTGATGCTCAAAAGAAGAGTGTGTTTTATAGCACTAAGGATTTATCTCTTCATGTTGGGTCACTCTGTGCTGAACTTCTCATGTCAAGATTCATGTTTAATATGTTTAAACAGAATTTTGCCCATAGTGCTTGTGAGATGCTCAGGAGCGTGCAACTCGGCAAGCGCGATCAATACACGTCCTGGCCAAAAACCCCCCGAAAAAATCATCTCCATTTAAGAAGGGTCGGAGTATTGGGCTGCATCAAGCAAAGAAAACAACTAAGGAGATCTGAATCTATTGGAACCGGCTTAAGATCTGTTCAACATGTTATCAAAACCTGGAAGGATAGTGCTGAGCCGACAACTTGGTGGAAGATATTTAGTGGGAATCATGAAGGAAGATTATTAAAACACACAATGTGATGAGAACTCATAGGATTGGTAATAAGCAGTGATGTGGACATACAGTACAGACCAAAAGTTTGGACACATCTTCTCATTCGAAGAGTTTTCTTTATTGTGTTTTTTAGCCCAAACGCGTCTCTTCTGCTTGTTGCCTGTCCTTAGCAGTGGTTTCCTAGCAGATATTCTAGCATGAAGGCCTGATTCACACAGTCTCCTCCTAACAGTTGTTCTAGAGATGTGTCTGCTGCTAGAACTCTGTGTGGCATTGACCTGCTCTCTGATCTGAGCTGCTGTTAACCTGCGATTTCTGAGGCTGGTGACTCGGATGAACTTATCCTCCGCAGCAGAGGTGACTCTTGGTCTTCCTTTCCTGGGGCGGTCCGCATGTGAGCCAGTTTCTTTGTAGCGCTTGATGGTTTTTGTGACTGCACTTGGGGACACTTTCAAAGTTTTCCCAATTTTTCGGACTGACTGACCTTCATTTCTTAAAGTAATGATGGCCACTCGTTTTTTTTCTTCACTTTTCTGCTTTTTTTCTTGCCATAATACAAATTCAACTTCTTTGAATGAGAAGGTGTGTCCAAACATTTGGTCTGTACTGTACATGTAAAAAAAAAAAAAAAAACCGCACACACTTGTTGTGAGACTCATCAGGAAAAAAAATGCTTTAGTTTGTGAGGGAGCATAAAGATTTGCTCTTTAGAGGCCATGCGGTTTGATAAGTCCAGATTGCATTAGGGTAAGAAGGGAAGGGCATGAAGCGACTGGCCACTGTACCATCCTCTGGAGGTCGTGTTATGATCTGGTTGCTTTAGTTGCTCTGATCTAGTCTCAGCAATGTTATGTGGCAATAACACGTTGTGTGGCGACTTGAACGACCAGGTTATCACATCTATGGAATTTTCTTCCCTCATGCCCCAGGCATATTCCAGGACTTGGGAGCATGAGGAATCATTTTCACACATGAACTGTCCCCCACACTGTGTGTCGTAATCAAAGCTAAAGGCAATGGAAAGAAATCTTGGAGTGTGACACTTTTTTTTTTTTCCCAGGCAGTGTTATATGTGCCTGAATTGCATTTTAAGTCACATGATTTGGACCCTGGGGCAAAGTAAAGTGCACTTGCAGTGCTCAGTGCTCACAGACCCAAAGTGCTCTCAGTTTCTGTTCAGTTCTCTCACCTCACCTCGGCGTGCCGCATTCTTGAGTACCTTTCTCCATTTTTAGGAAGCGCATGTACAAGAAAATGAGCGTGATATTGGAGTCGTCACTTCACTGCTCATATACAGTCATTTCTCCCAGGGACGTTATTCGAAATTATCCTATGATGTACGTGGCTGGACTAGTTAGTTTAAATGAAGTGAAGTGGTCTTCTCACATAATACTGATTGGAAATAACCGCCAAGTGTAGGATGACGGTTAATCTGCTAAGCTGAGCCACACTTTCTGGAGGAAATGCGCCGTAATTGTGATGCCTAGCTCTTAACCTTTTGCTCTCGAGGTCTGTTTTAGGGATAAATGACTGTAGTTTCTTGCGCAGAAGTGAAATGCGGAAATGAGATCCTGGTCCCATCGCATATCGGTTAACTGTTTGCACCTTTGTGAGGAAAGGAACAGCCAGCGTTGTTGTCTGTGGATGTATTAGCATGTTGTGCTTTGCTGATTTAATCACTGCCAGGGCGAGTAATCACTTGTAGGTCCGCTTGCATTTCTTGCTATTTCGCCCTTTGTGCTTTCGGCTCATCGGTATGAAGTCAGAAGCCTGCTAGCAATTTGTCAGAGTCTCTCAGCTGTGAAGCTCTAGGGTACAGTTTGGGAAATTGCTGCGAGTGCTGTGAGGAAATCTAAGTGATGGTGAAAGTTTACTTCCTTCATCTATTGTTTTAAGTTTTGACTTTTTTCTTTTCTTTTCTTTTCTTTACGAGTCGTCTTGTTTTCCTATTTTATTGCTGTGCTCTATAGATTCAGGGATTTCCATCCATCATCATGAGACATTTCTTTTATTGCTTACAAAATAATGCAGTTATTAAATAGCGGGAGGACAAAACATAGAACGTAGGCACGGATCTGTTGATGATGGTGTCAGGGATCATATTCCATTACATTTATTTTTATCCAAGTTACAGGGATTTAAACGGCAGGAAATTTGTATATGCAACTTTAACCGCTTTTTCACACAACTTTCACACACAATGTAATTTTTCTTCAATAGTGCGTTCAACAAAACAGCTTTAGGTTCAGATCTTATGTCCGACGGGTGTTCATGGCAATCTTGGATTTGCTCTGAGATTTCTCTTGAATGAATGAATGCGTTTACAGATAAAATGGGAGGGTTACGTCAGGAAGGGCATCCGGCGTAAAACCTGTGCCAAGCTTGTGTACGGTTCGGATGGTCCGTTGTGGCGACCAACAACTTCTGTGTTTTAAAGGAAGACGTACGTCAGTGATTGGCGATCTCGGGCTCGTCTCTCATTCCAGTCGTTCTCGTGGACATTCAGCGAGGGGAACGTCTGATCCTTGAACATTGACGGACAATTTGTCGCCAACTTGTCTAAGCGATACATCAGTCTGTGGGAATCAATAACCAGCATCACTTGCACATTACAAGACCTAATATATGTACTGTATACATGCGGCAAAGTTTCAGACATTAACCGGACAGTCTGAACACGGCTCCAGCCTACTGAGAACTTTCTACCTTAATGATATCCAAGCAGTAGTGAAACGCTGGGGATTATATACAGTAGAGACACAAATGGGAGTTTTTTTACTTTATAATTGCATTTTGTTATTCTGCACAATCAAAAGTCCCGGTTTGACTTGAACGCCCTTCCTCGTTCACATAGTGGATGATAAAAGGTGAGAATAAAGATATCGCCTGGCTATACATAATTACATCTATGCTATGTGACATGAATGTGGTGACTAATAAATAGAATTTTTATAATATGCAGTTAAAAAGATGTTTGTATCTAAATTTGGCTGGAATTAGCGATAAACAAACATAACGTACCATATATACCGTAACATATGACATAATTATATGGGATTGTGGAGTGTTTGTGTTATCACAGACAAAACCTTCTAGGTTCGTCAGTGCTTTGCCCCTGATCAAGCAGACGGATTGGTTTGATTATCTCCATTATCTTCTTCACTAAAATGCGTTTAGTATGCAAGATATTAAAATAGCTCACACATTTTGCAACAAATCAAATTGCCATTCATTTAATTGCTATGAAATACATAAAAAGGTTGCTGTCATGTGATGATTAAGACATGTGACATGCGTTAGGAGGCCATGAAGCAGAACAAACGAGATGGGGAAAGTCTTCATTGTGCTCATTTAGATGATATACCGAGGGAATTATAAAACCAGAAGGTCACCAAGTATGTTGGTTGTGATCCTACTGAGCCCTCTGAGACATAGGAGGAAAAAATCTGTGAAAGACATACTGTATCAAGTGAAAAAAGTACATAGGACAAATGGGTGAGGATCAGTGTAGGAAGGGTGCCTGCTAGGCAAGTACTCTCTTTGTATTTCTTTATGAAGTAAATCACTAAATGATTTAAGCAACAAAGAAAAAAAAATCAAATAACAAAAAAAATCATGGTGGGTTAGAAGGAATCGGTCTTGTCTCTGAGCGGTTAAAAACCTAGGGCACAAATCCTGTATTCATTGTTGTGTTTTTGGCCCAGTTTAGCACAATACTTGTTAATTATTAAATCTTAGTGTCAATCTAAACCACATTTATATATATATATATATATAGTTGAATGATTTATGGGTAATTAAGATGATTATTGGGACAATAAAAAAGAACCGGCTACCTAGCTTCTGTTATCAAGCTTGTACGAGGCTAAGAATCCTGCTTTCTGCATTATGAATCACATTGTGATTTATTTTATTTAATTTGTATTATTATTTAAAAAAAAATGATTTAATAACATTAATTGTGGCATGATGGCGTACCGGTTAGCACTGCGGCCTGTCACCTCCAGGGTCGAGGGTTCGATTCCCTCCTCGGGTCTGTGTGCATGGAGTTTGCATGTTCTCCCCGTGCTTGGTGGGTTTCCTCCCACAGTCCAAAGGCATGCAGATTTCACTAATAGGCGATCCCAAAGAGCATGTAGTGTGTGTATGTGTGTCCAGGGTGTAAATCACCTTATACCCGTAGTCTCCTGGGATAGGCTCCAGATCCCGCACGATCCTGATTAGGACAAGCGGTATAATAATAATAACATTATAATACGTATATATGTATAATAACGAATAATAACATTAATGTTTCCTGTCCTATTTGTCTACTGAAATAATTTAAGACACATCAAAATGCTGTTTTTTGATCCTGGTGCATTTTTTTTTTTTGAATACCATGTCTAGTATAAATCAATAATAATGTTTTACTTGCCAGTCCGCTGCTCCACATACCACCAGTAGGTGGCAGTATTTCACCAACCACTAATAAACACAAAATACGGAGAAGCCATACTCTTGCAAAAATGCGATTATTTTCTGCCAGATCTGTGGTATGTTTTTTAGGAACCATCCATTTTGGACGATTTAACATTTGGAAGTTTACCTAAATAATTTAAAAAGGTCAACGATTCTGAATTGAAAACAGGCCCATCTATACAATTTGTTGAATCTATTAACAAAAGACTTATTCAACTGCCTAATCGATTAAATCATGCAGCTCTGTTTTTTTTTTCTTCTTGTCATGCCAATCGATTTCCTGCCCACAGTAAGAGTGAGATTAGCGGGACGCTCTGAATGCTCTCAGTCAGGGGCGCCGCTAGCAATTTTGGGCCCTATGACAAAAAATGCGGTTGGGCCCCCCTACCACACCCACTAGTAGTGTTATTACTAATAAAGCAGATCTCTGGGGGCCCCTAAAGGGCGTGGGCCCTTAGAATCGTCCTAACTCCCCCCCCCCCCTTAGCGGCGCCCCTGCTCTCAGTTAAACCTGTGGCCTGTCAGCATGCAGCGTTGTACAATTTTTACATTACAAAGGTTAATTGTTGTGAGTAATTGTGGTGTTTCAACCTAAAACAATGATCAGTTTATTGACAATTTCATTCCCTTACTAGTTCCAGTTGTCCGTGTTCCAGATGCTCAGATAATTATTAGGCATGCGCAGGAATTTTAGTCACGGCAAATGTTTGGCCCAAAGTGACCAAAAATGCAACCCTGTGCTTTTGACTGAAGAGTAATTGCTGAACATTTCCCCAAAATAATATGTTCCACAATAGTACTTTAATTATATTCCTTTCAATTAAATTGTGATTTAAATTATTTTTTTAAGCAGTGGTTCCATTCCACTGATGCATTGTTACCCAATCTGATTGACCTGCCTCGTTTTCCCTGAGCGGCGCTGCCTAAACTGGGCCGTGCGTACTTGAACACAGAACAAACCGCGCTCCATTAACATTTTATGTTCCTTGCTTTGAAAATAATCATCAGTGAAATCTAATACCCGAGTGGTTTTGCCGTGCACGTGTGTTTTGTGTTACATTACAATACACTGATCAGCCAGAACGTTATAACCAGCTCGGATTTAGTTTCCCCCTGTGCCACCTGGGCAGCTCTGGCTTCTCGGGCCATCGTCCTATAAGACCTCTGGGTGTGTGATGGCAGCGGATCCTTTGTGCTCTGTGGGTTGCAGGGTGTGGATCGGACTTGTTTGTCTGGTGCATCCAATGGGTGCCCGATCAGGTTGGGATCAGGGGAGATTGGAGGGGGGGTTGTTGGACGTGGGCTTTTTGCTTGCTGGGCGTCAGGTGTGTCAGGATGAGGTGCGTTGGGGGTTCTGTGACATTGCTACATGGCTTTTACGCGGGATTGGACCGGACTGGCTTGGCCTTTGGTCCCCACATGCATAAATAAGTCTTGGGTGACCACGATCCTTATTTGATGATGAAAGTCATTGGCCTGGCGGTGATTCTGGTGCACAAGTAATCATGTTATGGTTCCTTTAACTAACATACTGTAGCATGAGCTTCAGCATTAGTACTCCAACAACATAATTGAATAAATGTAATAATGTGATAAACCAAATAAGCAATAAAACTTAGTGAGTAAAATATTCAGTTCAGCAAGTTATCATGATAATTTTTGTGTATTGTCGGGCAATGCAGGTTTATTTTGTTAACTTTTAAATAAATGCCAATTTAAGTGTTGATTTAAATTAAGATTCTATAATGCTTATTAATGGTGAACTTTTTTGTGATTTTTTTAAAATTGTATTTTTATAACAAACGCAGTAAATAACATTCATTAAAGAAACCCTAATGTAAAGTGTTTACCACGGTAGGAAAAACGAATAGATTTCTACTGCGTAGTTACGTTTATAGATTGAATAGAATTATTCTCATGTCTATAGTTCATGCGCTGTGCGAGGTCACATGCTGTAAACAATCCTCTATATTTGGCGTCACCTAAAGAAACATTAGCTGCTCTTTTGGGGTCGTCGTTGTTTCGCATGTGAACGCAGCGTGTCGGAAGCATTACAGTTTGTCTCTGTTAGGCCGGCTGAACCCAGAGACCTCATTCATGGCTAGAAGTGTGTTTGTGTGCACGAGTGTGCCAGCGCTAGTGCTGCTTGTCCAACAGCGCTGCTGGGCAACACTGAGTCCTTTGTGCGAGCCAGTGTGTGAGGGTCTGCGTGCAAGGCGGTAAGCGCTGGTTAAGAGAGCGTGGCCATGCGTGCCTCCTGCGCGGATCGTCCTCACCTCTGGAGCATGAGCCAGGGTTCAAACGAGGTCGTCCTCCGAGCGTTTCTTTAGAATGTGCAAACGCATGCCTGCTATTTCTGTCGACACTGCGATGAGCGCATGTGTTTCCCTGTCAGTGTGTTAATCATTTTCGAGTCTGTCATGGCCTGTTTGTGCATGTGAAGTATCTGAACGCTCTCTATTAGAGATCAAGAGATCGAATTAGACTGGAAGGTTACTGCAGTTTGTTTAGTTATTTAGGTGTAACGTGGAGCTTGAGGGGAATGGAAGATGTGAGATTTATTCATCTTTTGGTTGCTTTTATGATGTTTCGGAATAGTTTAGAAACACAAGTCTGCGAGTAAAAATACCGCGTGAGGTTGAATGAACGTTTCCACGCAGTAAATATGGGAAAATGTGAACGGTTGCACACACACACAGCATGGTTTTTAAATGGAAAAAAAGAAAATGGCTGTGTTTTGAAATGTGAACGAACAAAAAATATCTAATTTTGTCGATCTTAAAAATAAAACCAGGGGGGGCCTGGTTCAAATATACAGTACAAACAGATGCATGCACGAAAGCGGCATTACGTTTCATCGCCATCAGGGAAGAAAACTGGTGATCTGTGGGAGTTGGATGAGATCTGTCAGGAGCAATGAGGTAATGAATATTAAGCTGAGAGGATCCGAATCCATACTGCGATATGATTATTAAAAATGTGCTTTGTAATGCACTCCGCAGATAACACAGTTATAACATCAGTCTCAGCAGGATTTCTATTGGAAGCAATGCTGTGTAAGAACGCTACCTAATTAATGAGAGTTGACAGATTTACCTCCATGTTAGTTGCCTTGTATTTTACCAAAATCTGTATAATTAAAGAATACAGATTTGTTTTAATACAGGCTGATCAGTGCACCTTATAGTATATTGAGAATTGAATAATGTTTGAGTTTGCACAGTATGCATGTATATATACAAAGTAATATCATCCATGTTCATAAAGGTTAAGGTTTTTGTTGTTAAAGCAGTGTGTAAAAAAAAAAAAAAAAAGATGTAGATGATATAGATGTATAGATGAATTCGCTTTGATGTACAAGTGAATTGATGTACAAGTGCTTTGATATACGTTGCACAAATGATGCTCGCAATTCAAGGTTTAACTGTATATCCTCATATATACAATATCATCCGTGCATGGGTCGTGAGTAAATGTCTTTTAACCTTGTGTGGTGTAAACTCATAAAATATATATATATATATATATATATAAAATCATAACTGCAGTTTCAGTAACGGTGTGGGTGTATTTTTGGTTCGGTTGTATTTTAAAGGGTCAGGTTTCAGTATCAGCCAGCAGGT